>SNQJ01S0060869.1:7354-49533 GCA_010110895.2 Picea sitchensis
TATCCATGGGCATGTTTGTAATGTTTATTATTGGATTATGTTATATAATGTGCTAACCCCTTTATACTATCACCATGTACTTGCTATGCTTGTTTATTAAGGACTTATTGTAGGTATAAGTATTTGGGACGAAGTGCTCAACGGTGGAACATCATCGAACGTTGGATCGAGGTAGGCCTCTTTCTTATCTTGCACATTAGTTTATATAGCATACACTGAAATTGAGTTGATTTATGCAGTCATACCTGTCTGTTGTGGTTTACCCTTTTTCCATAGAGAGTTTTTCCCTCGTAACAGAAATGGAGACTCCACTAGGGAGAGATCTTCCTTCTAAGGGTTGAATTAGTTTTTCTTCTTGCATTGCTCTTTTTACTTTGTGTTTCTTGTCGTATCACTGCTTGACAGATTCTGTTCACTCCAGGTTTGAGTTTTCAGATTTTTTACCCTTCCCTGGCCTTGTTTTAAAGCCCGTACACTCCTTTTGCTTTGACAGTCGCGTATACACGCTGCTACCTTTCTGCAAGATGCGTATATACGCACTGTTCTCCTGAATAGTCACGTGTACCACTTTCCCTTCCTTGTTTCCTTGGTTTAGTGACTGTTGGGTGGGATTTAATGCTTGTTGAGCCTTCTTAGGTCTCTGTAGTGTCCGTTCAACTTCTCTGGGTTGACAGAAAACTTGTTTGGAGTTGAATTTATGGGCATAGTCTTTCTCATTGTTTTTCATTTTTGATTTGTCCTTGAACCTTGGGATATTTGCTTGGCTACTTGGTATTTTGCTTGAGTTATTTTGTTTATACATAGTAGAATTTTAATATCAAGTTGCTTTTCAGACCATGCATTTTCTCTTTAATATATTGAAAATACAAAAAAATAGGCATTTTTCATTGGTTAATGTTTTTTTCTTCGAACCTTTATCATTAGCTTAGTACATTTAGTGATAGATTGCATTTTATTTCTTAATTGTAGAGTTGAGATTGAAAATTGCACTGTTTTTATTAGCATATCATTCATTGAAAAGTTAAATATAGACTTTGCATTATATTCATATGTATTTCCTTGCAGAGTCATAACATCATGAGTTTCGCTTCCATACCCTTTTGAGTAATCACGGCCAGTAAAATTTACGCTTTAACCTAAAATTGATTAGTCACGATTTTATTTTTAGGGTGCACAAACTAGTCTAGGATTTAGTGCCTTGGAATAAGATTTTGTGAGTAAACTTCTGGAAATTAAATCAACATGTGTGTTTGAGACAGGGAGTTGAGAAGTCCATTTTATAATTTGTAAGATCAGGAGGCTTCACTCACATTGGAGTTAATCATGAGGTCACGTGAAGTTGGTTGAAGGGATAACCCCTGGATACTCACCTAGTGTCTGAGATATTTCTGTGGATTTATTCGTATTTGGGGATCTTGCTAGTACCCATACCTCTATTAGAGGAGGTGATTTCAAGGTTTTTGGCTCTGCTACCCTTCCCATACGGTGATCTAGACTTACGACTGCTCGCATGTGCATCAGTTATATAGTCATTTATTAGTTTCTTGACTTAGGTATCTCATAGGTTACTTGCAAGGGTTATTCTTCTTGTACCCTGGGTGAGATAGGGGTTGGACAACACACAACCTTTATGAAGGATTACCTCTCCGAGGGGATCTGACCGACTGGTTGTTAAGCCCACGAGGGCCCCTATAACTGATTTTGTTACCTCCAAACTTTAGCGAGGAGTCTCATGTCTCTCCTGGATGAGACATACCTTCTTGATCGAGGGAGGCCACTCAACCACTTTAGCCTGTTTGCATGCATATTGTTCGTTTGACTTTTTGGTATGCTCTTTGACTACTAGTTGGCCTTAGGATATATTTTTATTTTGTAGAGTCATAAGTCGTCGTGGATTTAGACCAGATCCCCCACTAGTCTCGTCAATTTCTACAGTTACCACCAGATTTCGGGTTCTTTCCTTCTAAAAGGCATAGAGTTTCTAGAAGTGGTATACACACATCCACCTTTCAAACTTGTGGTTCCACAAGGATGAGTACTGAGTCTAGTCTTCAGAACACTGGGAGTTATTGGACTCCCATACCCACTATAATTAATGGCACTCCTTCAACTTCTACAACCACTACAGTTGCAGTGCCAGAGGCTTATACCAGTACTATAGCTCGGTCTGTAGTTAATTCTTCATCTCTTGCCTCGACCCCTTTTGGGGGTTTCGGTCACTCGCCCGGTTACAAAGTTTAGTCCATCCCTATGGATTGTAGTCCATTTTCTTATGGTATGCCTAACTTCACTTCGTAGTTTTCGACTACCATCCTAGCTGCTGGCCCTAAATCTAGCCTTGGACTTGGGGGCACTACACCTCCTTACACTCCTTTTCCATTTGGTGGTTCTCATATCCCCCAAGTGAATCCTAATTTAGGAAGTGTCCCTTTTCTTAACCCCGGGTCTAATCCTTCTATGGTTGGGTGGAACAAATCAGCTAGTGGACAAGTTCCACTTTATATCCCTACCTCTTCGGTGCCGATTCCGACCAATACTTTTGGCATGACAAATACAATTCAATCCTCCGGTTTCCCACCTGGTGGAGGTCAGTCTTACACTTTGGGAAACCCCCAACTTGGATCTAATCCGGTTAGGGGAAAGTTTCACAACCCCTAGCCCGGATTTAATCCGGCGAGGGGAAATTTTCATAATCCTTATCAGAACATTCCTGCCAGAATGATTCCCAACCCATCCTATACGAATCATCCTGGAGGAGGGCCTTATAATTATGGATAGGGCATTGGTTCTTAACAGAATCCTGGGTGGAATCCAGTTCCCAACACACAATATTTCATGGGAGGATGGGGCCAGATGTCGCAACCCCGTCTCCCTTTTCTGGCCACGCTCAATTTTCCAGACTTGTCTAAGTTAATGAACGACCTGGTGAGTCATGATCCCACATGCCCCCTATCCCTACCAAACTTCCATCAGACATTCCAAAGTTTGAAGGTGAGAATGGAGAGGAACCTGGTGATCACATCACTACTTTTTACCTTTGGTGTGCATCGAATTCTCTGAACCATGATTCTATTAGATTACAATTGTTTCAATGCACTCTCATTGGAGTTGTGATGTAGACCCCTGACCCTATGTCCGAGATATGCACAGGATCGTTCTAAATTCTCCTCAAGCCGAAGCGGTTCCCTCGGATCCCTATTGGAACCTCACAATTTTGATGCACAAGTCCTTCATGAAAACCCTCCCTGCACAACTTAACACCACACGCAAGCCTTAGATCTCCGTGCGACCACAACTGGGCCTTAGCGCAAGTGCTTTTCACAACTTGCGATTTTGTGAGTCATAGACCCTCGACTCATCTTTCTCCAAACTCCGATACCCGAGATGCGATACGGGTATGTCTCCTCCTTGTTAGTGCCTTCCACACATAACCACTGGCTAGGGCCTAACTCTAGCACCCCTTGAAACTTGCAACTTCGTGAGTTGGAGTGTTGAGCCCTCATGCTCCTCCTTCGCGAAACCCCAAAGCACGATACGTCAACGATGGGTTAACCCCTTCCAAGGTGACGCATGTACACCACCTATCACCTAATCCTGTCTTTTTTGTGCAATAATGTTTGTGCCACCTATCAACCATGCGGTCCCCACCTAACGGACGTGACAAGTGTTCGTATGAGCCCTCGACGCTCGACACTTCGCGACTTTAGAGATCAAGGTGCAACTCCTTCACCCTCCAAAACCTCGATACACGATGTAGCGAGGCGCCAAATCTCATGACTCTCCTTCCTCCTCGATTGACGGTTCACGTTGAATCATGATATCACGACTCAGGGGTTTGAAGCGCAAAGAACTCCGCCTCCCTACCCGCTATACCCGAAATTCACGAAATGATCCAATGGCTTACGCAAAGCACGATCAATGATTTACGTTGATCCTGGATCCTAAGGTTATGGGTTCATCCACCTTTAACCACCTTGCTTCTTTCTTTGATCCTATGGTCCTCACGATTTCACGAGTCCTCCACAAAGAATTATGACCGTTCGCCTCTGCTTCTCAAGGACTCCTGGCCAATGAATTGGCACCCTCCTTTTGTTGTCTGGATGTAACCTCGATGGTCCAAATCCAACCTTCTATCGCTGATCCAACAACTATTGTAGATCTCTCCCGAGATTTCTCGCCTCCTTCCAGACTTGGAAGACTTTCAAGTTTTCAAAGGCCTCGACCTTTTCTCCCTCTGCGAGCTCAATTCCTTTGGATATTGCCTGCGTTCTAGGAAATCTATCCTTCCTGAGCTTCGTCGACGGTGACACCTCAAAGGGTTTCTTGACCTTCTTCTCACTCTGTTTTTATTCGGTGCAATAAGGCACTATCTTTCCTAAGCTTTGTTTACCCAAGCCACTAATGGACTTGCCCTTCTATGTCCTCAAAGGAAAATCTGGTGTCCTCCTGACGACCTTCTGCTCAAGCCCTCTTTGCTGAGCTTAACAGAGTATTCAATAACTCTGTGAGTGTCTCTCCTTGACACTTCTCTTCCCAACAGAACTCGAAAAGGGTCCTTCTATGCACTCTATGAAACTTGTCAATGCCCTCTTGGTAGAGATTCATAGAACTTCAGACGTTCTTTCTTCAATAAAGTCGAAACATAGTTCCTCCTGTGCACTCCTTGCACTTGCTCGATGCCCTCCTGGTAGAGATCTATAGAATCTTAGATGTTCTGTCTTCCCTCTTTGTGCTCTCCTCTGCACAATTATTCCTTCAATGTGTTCAACAACCTTGAGGCCTCCTCCTTGAGTCAATGACTTCCTTTGGTACGCCCTCCTAGCACGTCTTTGTCTAAATTACGCACAATTCAGAAGTGCACTCTATGCACTGGCTTACAGAACCTGCAGTGTTTTGTCATGCAACCTCTTGCATGAAGCCATAAAGAACCAGACCTGAAATCTAAGAACTCAACAAACAACGAATTCTATCTGTAACTTGCCAATGCAAACTAGCACACATCTACAACATATCATAAACGCATAAAGACATTCATCAACAAACATAGAATAACATGAAGGAAAAAATGGCATGATTGTATTAATATGAAATGCCTCTTTACAATGTGAGCTTGGACTACAACAGAGTCACAGATTCCTCTACTCTCTAACCTCTCTAAAGACTAACTCCCATAGATACAAGGATCTATTTTTACAAAAGGGGGATCCTCAAGCTCTTCTTTCCATCCTCACCAACTCTCATTAATTTACATTCAATTACATTGAATGGACGTATAGTCTGAATCAGATCTATATCTCATCCTTACAACCATTAAAGACGGTTTCTAATCATAGCCTCCACACATGCATGGCTTTGTCTCTTCGGCCTTACAATTTTTCAAAATTTGAAAAACGAGAGGGTTGCGCTTCTCTCCTTCCATTTAATGCGCGCTTGATGTGTTGGCTCGCTAGCGCTTGATGACATGGAGTGATGCTCCTGCATCATACTCCTCAGCTACAAAAATCATGAGCTCCTTCTCATGAGCTTCCCAACACCACTCTTGAAATCCACCTGGATCCCTAACAGTTCTTTGGAGTTGTCCATCCGCTCCACTGCTGCATATGTTTCCCTGCTGCTATGGCAGGTTCTCCTCTGCACAGTTACTCCTCAATAGTAGTGTCTGTTGCTGACCTCGACATTAGCCTTCTAATCTTCTCAATCACGTTGTCCGGCTGCTCCTATGGCTATCTCTCCCTATGCAGTCTTCTCGGTTGCACTTCTTCCCTGCAAATGGGTAGATCAACTAGATCTCCCATGCCATCTTCTTCCTCTGTGGCCTCAACTTGCCACTCTGCTACAAAATTCAGTTCTGCAGTCTGATCACTGAGTCTCTTCGAAGCTTACCCTTCTAACAACTTTGCTTCTGCCAGTTCTCCTGCTGGTGAATCTCTAGCTTCCTCCAGTTTCTCCCCGGACTGAAATTTCTCTTCATTTGTTGCTGCATGCCTCGACATTACAGTCATCATCATCTTTTCATCTCCTTGGCTGAAATTTTCTAGCAATTTCTCTAAATGCTCTTCTCTCAAAATCTCCATGACTGTCTACTCATGGCATTCATCGGCTGGCTCTAGATGGTTCAACCAATCCTCTAACATTTCTAACTCCTTATCCCATGGAGTGAGCATCTTATCTGCATGCTCTTCTTCTGCTCTCAGCTTCAGTGTTGCAGGTGTCTTTGTTTCAACTACCTGGCTGAAATATTTGAGCCATTCTTCAGAATGCTCATCTTCTTCTCCTTCTGCTGGGGTATCTCCTAATGTCTTCCCTAATTCTTCTTTCATGATAGTTTTGGCTGTCTATCCTTCTTCTGTTGTTTCTTTTGCAACACATACCCTGGCCTCAACTGGGCTTCTTGGTAGGAATAATTCAATTCCCGCAATGATCAGAATGTATTTCTGACCTTCCTTCATCAACACTCCTTAATGATCTAAACTCTCCTCTGAGTTCATGAGACTCTCCAATAGCCTCATTTTTCCCCCTTTCCCACTTGACACCCTGGGAATTTTCTACTACCCACTTGGCAGTCTATGAGATCCTCCAACGATCTCATCTCATTTCCCTCCTGGCAACCTAAATTTTCTTCTCTGCACTCATGGCAGTCCTTGAGATCATCCCGTGACCTCTTCTTACTGCAACTTGAAATTTCTTCACTACCTTCCGGACAGTTCGCAAGATCTTCCAACGATCTTTCCTCCTCATCATCACCACCAAGATTTTTCCCAGCTTCTGGTTCACAGGTATGAAGCATCTCCTCTATGGCCCTGAGGATTTTCACATACCTCAGCCACCTCCTAAACAACCTTTGCTGTCTTCTGGCCAACAATTTCTTTACTGGCCACTTCAGCTTTCTCTTCATGGGCCATTCATACACCCAATGTGTCTTTGCATTCTGTTCCACCCGTAGTGAAAGCTCTTCCATTATCGCCCTCACCTCAGTGAGTTCTTTATCCATTTCACCTTTTCTCTGTTGCTAGTTGTTCTTCTTTTCACCACGTCCATGGCCTTCAGCAGCCATCTTCCTGTTCCTGTCTTCCCTCCTCGCAAAATTGTTGCTGTCACTTTGCAACCATGAGTTCTTCCAACCTTTCCTACAGTCCAACTGACTGTCTATTGACTGCTGCGCACCTTGCAACAATCATCACAGAGCTTCAACACTTTGTCTTCCTTTTCCTCTTCTCCCTCTACCTGCAATATACAGATAAAATCAATCTTTGATACCAACTTGACGCAAACCCCCGACCCTCTGTCAGAGATCTGCACAGGATCATTCTAAATTCTCCTCGAGATGAAGTGGTTCCCTCAGATCCCTATTGGAACCTCACGAATCCGATCCACAGGTCCTTTGTGAAAACCCGCCCTGCACAACTTAACACCAGGCACGAGTCTTACATCTCCATGTGACCACAATTGGGCCTTAGCGCAAGTTCTTTTTGCAACTCGCGAGTTCGTGAGTCATAGACCCTTGACTCCTCTTTCTCCAAACGCATATACCCAAGATGTGATATGGGTATGGCTCCTCCTTGTTAGCGCCTTCCACACATAACCACCGTCTAGGGCCTAACTCTAGCACCCCTTGCAACTCGCAACTTCGCGAGTTGGAGTGTTGAGCCCTCGTTCTGCTCCTTTGCGAAACCCCGAAGCATGATAAGTCAGCGATGGGTTGACCCCTTCCAAGGTGACGCGTGTACTCCACCTGTCACCTACTCCCATCTTTTCTGTGCGCTCTATGTTTTCACCACCTGTCAACCACGTGGTCCCCACCTAATGGATGTGACACATGTTCGCACAAGCGCTCGACGCTCGACACTTCGCAACTTTAGCGATCAAGGTGCAACTCCTTCACCCTCTAAAACCCCAATACATGATGTAGTGAGGCACCAAATCTCACGACTCTCCTTCCTCCTCGATTGACTATTTAGTTCGGATCATGATCTCGGGACTCAAGGGTTGGAAGTGCAAAGAACTCCACCTCCCTGCTCGCGATACCCAAAATTCACGAAATGATCCAATGACTTATGCAAATCACGATCAATGATTCACATTGATCCTGGATCCTAAGGTGATGGGTTCATCCGCCTCTAACCACCTTACATCTTCCTTTTATCCTACGGTCCTCACAATTTCACGAGTCCTCCATAGAGAATTATGATCGTCCACCTCTACTTCTCAAGGACTCCTGGCCAA
Organism: Picea sitchensis; assembly: GCA_010110895.2. NCBI lineage: Eukaryota > Viridiplantae > Streptophyta > Pinopsida > Pinales > Pinaceae > Picea > Picea sitchensis. The sequence goes on from SNQJ01S0060869.1 coordinate 15,578, forward strand.
TGACTTGGCACCCTCCTTCTGTTGTCTGGACGTAACTTTGACGGTCCAGATCCAACCTTCTATTGCTGATCTAAAAAATGTTGTATCTCTCTCCTGATCTTCCCCACCTCCTTCTGGACTTGGAAGACCTTCAAGTTTTCAAAGGCCTCGACCTTTTCTCCCTCTGCGAGCTCAATTCCTTTGGATATCGCCTGCTTTCTAGGAACGCTATCCTTCCTGAGCTTTGTCGACTATGAAACCTCAAAGGGTTTCTCGACCTTGTTCTCACTCTGTTTTTGTTTGGTGCACTAAGGCACTATCCTTCCTGAGCTTTGTTTACCCAAGCCTCTAAGGGACTTGCCCTTCTGTGTCCTCAAAGGTAAATCTGGTGTCCTCCTGACGACCTTCTGATCAAGCCCTCCTTGCTGAGCTTAACAGAGTATTCAGTAAATCTATGAGTGTCTCTCCTTAACACTTCTCTTCCCAATAGAACTCGAAAAGAGTCCTTATGTGCACTCTATGCAACTGCTCAATTCCATCTTGGCAGAGATTCACAGAACTTCAGACGTTTTGTCTTCCCTGAAGTCGAAACATAGTTCCTCCTATGCACTCCTTGCATTTGCTCGATGCCCTCCTGGAAGAGCTCTATATAACCTCAAACGTTCTGTCTTATTTCTCTATGGTCTCCTCTGCACAGTTCTTCTTTCAAGGTGTTCAACAACCTTGAGGCCTCCTCCTTGAGTCAATGACTTCCTTTGGTATGCCCTCCTGGCACGTCTTTGTCTAAATTCCGCAGAATTCAGAAGTGCACTCTATGCAATGGCTTACAGAACCCACAGTGTTCTGTCATGCAACCTCTTGCATGAAGCCACAAAGAACCAGACCTGAAATCTAAGAACTCAATAGACAATGACTTCTGTCTGTAACCTGCAAATGAAAACTAGTACACATCTAAAATATATCATAAATGCATAAAGACATTCATGAACAAACACATAATAACATGTAGGAAAAACTGCCTTGATTGTATTAATGTGAAATGCCTCTTTACAATGTGAGATCGAACTGAAACAGAGTCACGTCTTCCTATACTCTCTAACCTCTCTACAGACTAACTCCCACAGATACAAAGGATCTTTTTTTACAAAAGGGGGCTCCTCGAGCTCTTCCTTCCATCCTCACCGACTCTCATTAATTTACATTCAATTACATTGAATGGCTGTCTAGTCCAAATCAGATCTAGATCTCAACCTTACAACCATTAAAGATGGCTTCTAATCATAGCATGTTCACATGCATGGCTTTGGCTCTTTAGCCTTACAATTTTTCAAAATTTGAAAAATGAGAGGGATGCGCCTCTCTCCTTCCATTTAATGCACGCTTGATGTGCTGGCTAATTGGCGCTTGATGACGTGGAGTGATGCTCCTGCATCAAGTTGCATCACAAAGGTATATTGAGATACCTAGGGGGACATATGGGTCATTCCATCAGTTGGTACTAGCCTTTCTCAACCACTTTCAATTTCCCATTCGTAATGATGTTGGCCTTGAACTTTTGTTGACTCTACGCTAGGGCACCGATACTCATATCTTGAACCATATCCAGGAATGGTGTAGACGAAGGTGGTTGATTAAGACTCCTATACCCTAGGCCTTTCTCCTATAATGGTTCCTAAAGTCTTTGCACACTTCTATCTCGAAGGACGTTTCTACTTCCAGGGTATTCAACGAGGAAGAAGCTATCTTTAGAGCCCAAAAACTAGATTTGATATATGCTTAGTATAGGATGTTATACCACCTTCTTCCATATGCACCATGGTCAATTCACGATCCTAGACAGAACCCCAGACCTCATGCCGATGGAATTGTAGGGTCTGCTAATGTAAAGGCCACATACTCGGCAACGAAGTCTGCCGGAGGACTAGCTTCATCTGCATTCTCTAAACCCACTCAATCGGTGGATGTACATTCTGTGCAATTTTCAAAGAGCCCAAATGGTGACCAACAACCAAATGGGAATAAAAGGAAAGGTCGAAACAATCGTAAGGGTGGGAAGAATAACAATAAACACAAGGACAAGGATAATAATGGGAAACAAAATGATATTACTGGAGAGGGAAAGAAAGAGCAACGTAAGGTGAAGTTTCTTCGTAAACTTTGTACCGATGACCACCTTACACATTTATGCCCCAAACTCGTGCAGGGTACAAGGCTTTTAAATATACTTCCCGCTGTGCCAACGAATCCATTCCCATACAACCAACACTTAGCCTCGAGCTCTTTGAATGCCGAAAATGCATCCGGTGGAAGTCAAAACTCACTGTCACAAGATGGCGACCATGTTTGTATCAATATGGTCAACGCTAAAATAGATATAGCCACTAGCTCTAGATATTATAGCTCTTCAAAACCTAGTACCAGTCTAGAATCTCATCCTCCCCCTTCGGAGACAAACCTACAAGTTGAGAAACCAGAGCCACTGCCTCGTATTCCGAAAGGAGTACTCAAGCGCTCTACCCACAACCCTAATGCTAGAGTTGCCCATAACTACTCTATTGTTGAGGATCTGGGCCAAACCCCTTGCACGATGTTGTCTTTGGAGGTACTCCAGACATGTCCATCACAGAGGAATTCCTTACTCTCTTCCTTAGGATATCTAGAACCTAGTGGCTTGAAAATTATCAAGTTTGACGTCACGGATGTGAAGCCTCACTTACCCTACCATGTGGCTTTCCAAATCCATGTGTAGTATTCCAAGTATACTATGAAACAAGCGGTTGTTGCTGAAGGTGCTTCCACCTACGTGATGTCTTTGTTCTATTGGAAAGATCTCGGTTCTCTGACCCTTTCCAAGTCGTCAAACATGTTGACTGCATTTGATGGTCATTCCTTCCACCCTCACGGTATTCTCCCCGCCTTTCCGGTCCAGTTAGGTGGGAAGATGGTAGAGGTGGAGGTAGAGGTAGTTGATGCACCCTCAATTATAACCTGTTACTAGGTCACAATTAGACCTATGCTATGGTTGTTGTCGTATCATTCGTCTTTCGTACACTTTGTTTTCTTCATAAAGGGGAGATCGTGTATATCGACCAGTTATCCTTTGGGTACTCTAGTCCTGACGCATATGTTGGAACGTCGATCCCTGTTATCGACAATTCTCAGCCGACAACAAAGAATATCAGTGTCATAATGTATTCTTCCCTAATGGGTACCTTTGAATTCTTGACACCGATTCACCATGTTTATGCCATGTCTAGTAGGCCTGCTTTAGCAGGGAGGTCCATTCCTTTCCACAGTTCCTGTCTTAGTGATCCATGGACCCTACCTTGTCTGACTTCGTCAAGTGAAGGTCAGTTGCATGTTGGCATGGCTATGTCACTATCGACATCGAATATTGCGTATCAAGTTGTTCTTGACTCTTCCACCGATCTCGATCCTATTACCTCACAGACAGACGAGGAAGATCTTGTCCTTAGGCCCATATGGGCCACCTCATTATCTTGTTCACATGATTTCTTAGATGAGACTTTACCCTTAGATGAATCCATCCTCAAATCCATGAATGGTTCCGAGAGACCTTGGGATGATATGTATCATCGATCTTATTTCCTCCCAAGTCTCAAAAGAATTGAGCAAGATGACTTTTGATCTACCTTGAGTGAGATAGTCGGTCACATCGTAGTTCCACTTGATACGCATGGCATTTATGTTGAAGGAAATATGGAAAATATTTCTCCTACCGTCTCAATCGATATCTCTCATACCCCTGGCAAGATTGAGAATGTAAATATAGGTGCATATTGTTCACCAAAAGAAATTTTGATCTACACCAAACTCTTCAAATAATTTCGAGATGTATTCGCTTGGTCATATGAAGAGATGCCAGGGATCGACCCTCGTATTGTCAAACATGAGATTAGAACTTACCCAGATGCTAAACTTTTTTGACAACATATTAGAGATGTAAAGCCCAAGAAGGTCCATGTTATTAAGGTAGAGGTGGATAAGCTACTTAAAGTTGGCTTCATCTACCTAGTTCCCTTAACCGAATGGGTATCCAACCCCGTTCCTGTGAATAAAAAGCAAGGAACAATCTTTGTGTGTATGGACTTTCGCGAACTGAACAAGGCTTGTCCTAAAAATAAATCCCCACGCCTTTCATTGATCAGATTCTTGTTGAGTTTGAGGGAAGCGAGATATTTTCTTTTATGGACAAATTTTCAGGCTATAACCAAATCCAGATCAAACCTGAGGACTAACACAAAACGACATTTATATGTCCTTGGGGTACTTTTGCATACTGGAAAATGCCTTTCAGCCTTAAAAACACCGGAGAAACCTTCCAACGTGCCATGAATTTGCTTTTCACAATCTCAAGAACATACTCGAAGCCTACCTAGATGATCTTGCTGCTCACTCTTGCAAGAGAGTGGATCATGTTATAAACCTTCGGCTAGTTTTTGAAATATGTCATTACTATAGAATCTGGTTAAACCCTAATAAATGCATCTTTTGCGTTAAGTCTGGTCGTCTCTTACGATTTTTAGTTTCCAAGATCAGGATCATGGTAGATCCTCTTAATGTTGAGACAATACTTCAGTTTCCTCCCCCGTGTACGATTAAACAACTTCAAGGTTTGCAGGGGAAAGCTAACTTTCTACATTGGTTCATAGTGAATTATACCAATATCACTAAGGGTTTCATGCACCTCTTAAAGAATGACACACCTTTTATTTGGGATGAGCGAGCCCATGAGTCTTTCAACTCTTTGAAGAAGGCCTTGGTATCGGCTCCTCTACTGAAATCCCCTGATTACAATAGATATTACTTGCTGTATATTGTCGCACTTGCAGAGATGATTGGTACGGTTCTAGTTCAGGAGGATGATGAGCTCCATGAGCACTTTATCTACTATCTTAGTCAAAATCTAGTCAGTCCTGAGCTTAATTACTCTCACATTGAAAAGATAGCTTAATTACCAGGTGTATCATAGGGGGGAAATATAATAAATTGATTGTCATCTTACAAGAGTTCGATCTCAACTTTGCTTCAGCCAAGTCCAAGAAATCGCTAGTTTTTGTAGAGTTAATATCCGATTTTCCAAGATTAGACAAGGATGTTATCCATATTGATTCGTTTGTAGACAAACACATTTTCCTTGTCTCGTCATTCGACCCTTGGTATGGAGACATTGTTTTATATCTTCAAACCTTGAAGTTTACTCAACATCTCTTGTGAGATGATTGATGGCATGTTAGATACCATGATAGAAAGTATACCATCATCGGTGAAACTTTGTATCACCGAGGAATAGATAATATCTTGCATCATTTCTTAACTCACGAGGAAGTCGAGTCAATCCTAAACGATTTCCACAAAGGGGCTTGTGGTGGTCACCTATCCGGGCTTGCGACAATAGAAAAAATCCCACGAGCCAGTTATTTCTGATCCACTATCTTTAAATATTGCATCAAAGCGGTTAAGAAATGTCACCCCTGTTGGGTTTTCACTCGAAAAAATCCCTGGCATCCAGCCCCTCTTCACCCAGTCATTACCCTCAGTCCCTTCATCAAGTGGGGGGTAGATTTCGTCGATTGCAACCCAACTTTGGCTGGGGGGCATCAACACATTATCGTGGCCATCGAATACTTTACTGAGTGGGTTGAGGACATGCCTACCATAAAATCCAATGGGAAGACTGCAACCTTCTTCGTATTCAACCAAATTATCGCCCAGTTCGGTATCCTGAGTGATATTTTCATTGATCATGGCATTCACTTTCAAAATGAAATGATGGTAGAACTAGCATTTAAGATGGGTTTTAGACACGATCATTCATCCCCTTATTAAGCCCAGGAAAATGGTCAAGTAGAGGTCATCAACAAGTCTCTCAAGACCATTTTGCAAAAAACTGTCAGTCAGAGTAATTCCAATTGGCACATCATGCTATATCCCACTCTTTGGGCATACCGAACCTCAATTAAGACTGCCATTGGTTTTTCTCCTTTTCAGTTAGTGCATGGTGTGGAGTCGATCCTTCCTGTTGAATGTGAAATCCCTTCTCTCAAGTTGGCAGTTGAGCTCCTACCTGACATTTCAGACTTAGAGCGAAACCTTGTGCACCTGGAGAGTCTTGACGAGTAGCGTCGAGACGCCTTTACGACTATAGAGGCAAACAAGAAATTTGTCAAGGTTCAGTGTGAAAAATTTGTCTATCCCCGGTTGTATGTTGAGGGTGAGTTGGTCCTCTTGTATGAACAATCCAAAGAACCACTAGGGGCAGGGAAATTTAAACCCATGTGGTACGGTCCTTACATCGTCCGACGTGTTCTAGAAAAAAGAGCCTATGAGTTAGAAGATTATGAAGGGAATAAGTTGGCCGAGCCCAAAAATGGGCTCTTCTTGAAAAGGTACTATACTTGAGCCCTAGGCTTGGACGAAACTCTTTGTATACTAATGTAAATTTAGTGTATATACATCTCTTTTCCCATTTTCTTTCGTCTTTAGCATTGCTTATTGATTTTTCCCTTTGTTGGCAGATGTCAGCAAAGTCTTTAGTCTACCTAGGATTCACAGACGGAGCTAGTCGTCATACACCGAACTTAGCTTCTGTTGCTTGGGTGGTTTACTCAATTGAGGGTATGTTGGTGTCTTCAAGTGGCATATGCCTAGGGCCATCCATGAATAATGTGGCTGAATATTGCGTCGTCATAGAAATTTTGTGCGATGCTATCTCACATGGTATTCACTGTTTAGAAGTTTGTCTGGATTCCGAGTTAGTAGTATGTTAGTTGAACGACTGTTACCACGTGTGTGATCCTACTTTACTTCGTCGATTCCTATGGGTACTTCTTTTAGAATGACAATTTGATTTTGTTACATATTATCACATTCCTAGGAGTTCTAACCATGGATCTGATGCCTACGCTAATTATGTTTTAGATTGGCATTTGTCACATTAATAAAGAAAATAAAAACATTAAATCAATGTACACATTGTAAGATATAAGTAAAGCCGAAGATCCCTTTTTTATATATTTCAAAATATGGTGTTTATATTACAAAATTGGGGCTTAAACCATCAATACACATATATATCTGGTATACATATCCCACGACATCTACGCCTGTGGCACCGGATGTGTTTCATGGTAGAAAACCATGGTGTTTGTGAGATGTGAGAATAGTCATACCCATGCTCTAGCTACACCAACCACCTGTCACTGCATGGCTTTAGGTAGATCCTCTACCTGAACCACAAGAATCCTCTGTGTCAAATGAGACAAGTTGCCCTGCACATTTTGTAGGAGTCTCTTTGCTTCTACTCCCACTGCGTCATCTCCCCGGTTCCTCCGTCTATGTAATAGGAACCCCTCTGGTCGTCGCAGACCCATGTCTGCGATCACACAAGTGTCTAGTTAATACTCAAACACCATCCAAAAAAATATATATTTTTGTTCTTTAAATAGAAAAATACAAAAAAATGAAATATTTAAAATTTGTTCCCTATATCACCGTAGGTGGCCCCTGGTGGAAGTGGCATATAAGGATCCCTTCTGAAATCGATCCCCGCATAGGGATAGTCATCCATAGAAATGACTTTCCGCCGCCACTAAAAGAAAAAATCATCATTGTAGGGCGTTGATACCCTACCTCCCCCCTGTCGTCTAATGACCTCGATCCACTGCTCCATGGATGGATCACATGGTCCTCTAGGAAGGATCTCCACTCTATGTCCTAGACCTCGAACCCACTTGAAAAATAAACTGCAAAGAATAGAGGCAAACCCAAAGTTTCATTTACTCCCTTGTTTGCACTCTGTCAAATAACCTTTCATATAGGTCAACAGTGAGGTACACTTGTCATAGACAGTGGGTCTAGCACACTCTACTACATAAAAAATAAGCAGTCTCGATGCGTGATGCAATGAGGTCGAACCTATGATCGTGGAAAGAGTGAGCACAATGATCTTCAAACTAAGGTTACTTATTTCCCGGATGCGTACTTGGCTTCCCACCTTGGGAGTCCCTGCTACATAGTGGGCATCGATATACTCTTCGATCTTCATCCCACTCCCTGCTCCACGTGACTTCAGGTTCACAAAATCCCCTCAGCGTGATAGACTAGTCAAGAAGTATATGTCCTCTACTTTGATCCACAATGGCTGTCCAACAAGGATAAATCTCTCACTATTAGGGTCCAAGTAACCCACCAACATCTCCAACAACCTCATTTGGGCTCTCATTCCTTTGACAGCCCAAAATTTGTACAAGCCACATCTTTTTAGAGCCACTTGAGTCACTGTATCTCGATCCACAGCTGCATCTACCTCCTCTTTCTCTCGCTCTCTCCATTCCAAAACCATCCTGCAAAAAAAAAACATTTTTTTGAGTTAGAACCCCTCTTTTGGCCATTTGCATACCTATACGTGGCCTTCTTTTCTCACATTCACATGTAGGGCTTAATACACACATCGTGTGGTTCACACAGAGGTGTATACCTAGTCGTACATGCAACCATAACAAAGGAGACACGGATACACTGAAATTCCTAATTTAAGCCATTGAAAACTAAAAAATGGAAACCTAATTCAAAAATGTAATCCACTAAATTTGAAGAGAATGAGATGAAGACTTACCTGATCCAGAGCTGCATCTACCTCCTATTTCTCTTGCTCTCTCCATTCCAAAACCATCCTGCAAAAAAAAATCATTTTTTTGAGTTAGAACCCCTCTTTTGGCCATTTGCATACCTATATGTGGCCTTCTTTGCTCACATTCACATGTAGGGATTAATACACACATCGTGTGGTTCACATAGAGGTGTATACCTAGTCATACATGCAACCATAACAAAGGAGACCCGCATACACTGAAAATCCTAATTTAAGCCATTGAAAACTAAAAAATGGAAACCTAATTCAAAAATGTAATCCACTGAATTTGAAGAGAATGAGATGAAGACTTACCTGATCCAGACGGTTCATGTTTTCGTTTCCTGATGCTCCCACAATCGTCGTTTGAATCTTGGAGGTATTTTGTTCCAAATTGGACTATTTGGGTAAAAATCAAAATGATACAGTAACTTTTATTTTATTACTATTTATAAGCTATTTTTACCCACTTTATATAGTTTCATGCTATTTTTTAAGCTAATGGACTAATTCAAAAGTTGTTTTGAGCTCGTTTGTTGTAGTTTTGAATCAGTTTTCTTGCGGATTTCGACGTCATGATTGGCCGTTCGTCACCTCGGGTAGGTATTTTCATAGCCTAGCATATAGGATAAGTATCCACTCCATCATGTATTTTTGCATTATCCTTCGATGATAGATTTTTATGCCTTAGGTACGAACCCATTTATTGCAACACAAAACCTCTCGTCTGCTATAAATAGTGTCGCCGATAAATGGTATAGACCAACCAAACATGGGCGCCCTAGTTAGATCCTTTTTGTCATTTGCTGCCCATGCCGAGTTTTTCCTTAGGACTGGGAGTCCATTATAATTCAATTCATGACCTTATGATGCGACTCATTTCTCATTCATGCACATGCAATCGTATTCCCCGCAAACTCCCAAAAAATGAGTCTTAGTTAAGCTCTTTTCCGACTCGTCTAAAAACCGAAAATATTTCTGAGTGATTTGTCCCTTTAACACTCATTAAATTGGATTTGAATGGTCATGAGTCTTAGTTAATCTCTTTTTCGACTTGTTATCAAAAATAGAAAATATTGCCGAGTGAACTTGTCTTTTTCCCACTCGTAGTTTGGATTTGAAAAGACGTCTATTTGGCACAAGTTTACCCCTTTTTCACACCAACTAGACTACAAGACATAAAAAGAATATTTTTTGGCGTCAAGTTGTGATTACATCCCATGCCCTCACTTGCAATATTGAGCCTTTAGCGAGTTCTTGCTTTTCATTATAAACCATTGCCTAAGCAGTTTTGCATCCTCAACCAAGCAGAGCCTTATTTATATCCTTCGCAATTTGACACCCTATACCTTGGAGGGAACATCACCCTGAGTGTTCGTCTCCCGCATGCATTTCCTTGCATTAAGCATAGGTACATTCCAATGCTGGAACTAGTTTTGCTTACTTGCGAGAATCGTTTCCTCCTCTATATCATAGCATTCATTTGTTATGAAAAAAGAAAAAAAGACGGGCGGAAAGGGAGTACTATATTATAATTGGAAGTAATTGTGTTGCCTTTGAATAGAGCACAAAATTGTTGAGTCCTTGTGTCACCATAATTTTGTGTTTAGCATGGCCTTAGGAAGATGATCTTGTTACAGAGTTTTATTTACCGACTGGTTACTCTTCCAGTCCCTATAGAGAACATTATTGATGCCTCCTTAATATAATAATCACATCATAGACTCTATGTTTCTGGATTCCACCATGTTTCTCATGCTCTTGTTCAAAGGAAGTCTATCAACCTGTGTCGGCCACTCCTCAGAAATCTTGAATTTTCATGTTGGACATACCCTCAGTTTGTCTCAAAATCACATGATACTATGTCTTATCATGCACCCTAGCCCTACTTTCATCATCCATAGGTCACCTTGAGCCCAACAGTCGACATTTCATCATTGATCACTGACTAGGTGGTTTCCCTTGTGTTCGATGACAAGACATCTATTCACACTTTGGGATTCGTGTAGTGTCTTGGATTCCATTAGCCTTATCGATGGTTTCCTCGCCTTTGTCAACAGTTTTCATCATTGCCTGTTATTCAGAGGGTTTTTTTGTATACCACTTACATTTGGTACACACGAAAGATGCATAAGGTCTTTGGTTCATGAACATGTTATTTGTCTGATCTCCACCAAATCATGAAGATCCTTCTTTGTTCCTCGTGCTGACTGATGAGAGATTCCTTAATGCTCTCTTTTCAACGGGTCTCTCTCCATCGGCTTCAACTCATTTATTTTGGATATGGGACCTAGAGTTTTATGAGTACCTTGAGGCTTGCAGTCATTAGTGGTAGGATCTCTAACCATTGACAGATGGGAATACATCAACGTCTCCTGATCAATGGATTTCTCAAGTGTTCAAAACCAACTCATTTATTCACACTTGTAGGAATGTACTCGGTGGCTTGATACCTATTTTCATTATTGGTAGGATGTCTTGCATTTTTTAACAGTATACCTCCATGACCGGTAATCAAACAATGTCTCATTATGTTCGACCTCAACTCGTTTAATCACATGATGCAGACTTGCACCATTGGTGGATAGTGTAGAAGACTTGAAGACACCACTATGTAGCCACAACTTTCCTAAGTTGTTTCTTCCCTTTCATTGGACCAACACCTATTCGACTTTAGTGATCATGGGATATCAGATTGTACTCCATGGTATACAGATATCTTCATATTGATTTTGAGACTGGTTTCACTGGGCCTTGTTCGTGACTAGGAAATCTTTTGGCATATAACCACATTTGTATTTTCTTATTCATGGCCACAGACACTAGGTTAGTATATTTTCCACATGGATCTGCATTGTATTCTTGGCATCCATGTATGCAAATTCCATAGAGAATCTAATGAGCAACTGATTTCTTCCAACTGGTTCTCTACCACTCCCCTCCCAGGTTATTTATAATGTATTTCGGCCATCACAGATACTCCTCTGATATCACACATTAGGGGGCATCTATTATAGCAGGATTTTCCCCACCATTGCTATCTTGCATAGAGGGCCTTTTTCCATTTCCCTATGTAGACTTATCATCCCTTTTTGATGAATCTAGAGCTAAAAATACACATTTTTCCACATATACATGCCCTATCATCTATACAACAAGCGTATACACAGGCTTCTCCACTACAGCCCGCGTACATCGGGATTTGTGCAAGAAAATACAAAACTGAAGTCAGGTTTCCATGTCATGAGAGGAGATCTTTGATCCTTGGCCTTCCATATACTGGAAATGTTTCGACTTGACTCTTCAGTTGCATTCTAAAGGCTATAAGAGCACAATTCCGAGCTATGGAAAAGAGGAGAAATCATTCAACTTTGAGAGAAAAGTTACTTTGTATAAATTACTTTATATTGAGTCTACATCCCTTTGTCCCTCAAGTATGAACACAATGTTCATCCCCCAAGCTCTTTCCCTATTGCTGAGAGAACCTCATTGTCTCTCTCCTTTGAGATTTCCTTTGGTGGAGGATTGAAGTGGTGGAGACCCAGTTGGAAGGAACTTGGTTCCTTGGTTTTGAACCGTGCTGACACAAAAGTTTGTAATGTTGTCACTTCTGCCGATCAATTATTAATATAAATATTCCTTTCCTGTCCTATTGGTATCGTGCAATATATGATTATTATCCATGGTCATGTTTGTAATGTTTATTAATGCATTATGTTATATAATGTGCTAACCCCTTTATTCTATCACCATGTACTTTTTAATAACTTATTGCAGGTATAAATATTTGGGTCGAAGTGCTCAATGGTGGAACATCATCGAACATTGGATCGAGGTGGACCTCTTTCTTATCTTTCACATTAGTTTATATAGCATACAATGGAATTGAGTTTATTTCTGCAGTCATACATGTTTTTTGTGGTTTACCCTTGGCCATAGAGAGTTTTTCCCTTGTAGCACACAACAAGAACAAAGTTATTCAAATGTGGGATACTCCTTTCTTGTGTTTATGCTTGTGGAAAATGTATCCCATGTCCTGGGAAGGACATTGAGTACAATATTTACCAATTCCTTTTCTGAAATGATTTCTTCAATAGATTGTAGTTGATCTCTTAACTGAGAGATTCTTACAAGTATGATGGTATGATGTCATCATCATTCATTTTCATGTCACAGAGCTCATTCTTCAGAATCATTACTTGTCCATTGTTTCTGACTGAGAAGAGGTTAGTTAGGGAATCATACATATTCTCAGATGAGTTAATATGAGAGATGTAGGGTATCAAGTGGTATTTTACATATTCCACTATGATACTCATGGCATTGATGTCATCATCCTTAAATTTCTCCATAATTGCAATGTTCTCAGGTTCCTTCTCTTTTCCTTCTTCAAATTGTGGTTCCATGATATCCAACACTTTATTCTTGGAAAGGATGAAGTCAGTCCTTGTCTTCCATGCTATGAAGTTAGAATCCCCTTCTAAATTGTTTTCTAACTTCATAGAGTAAGTCATGAAATCTTTGACCTGGTCAACCTTGACTTTAACTTGGTCAACCTTTGACCTTGACTAAAAAATCAAACTTGATGTCCTAGGTTGTTAAGAGTACCAGGAGGTGTACTAGGTTGGGGCACACTAGGCTATCCATAAATTAGATCAATCTCTTCACTTAAGGTGCCTCAACAAGACGGTTAGGGTTTCGTTGCTGCAACAAAAAAATTGACTGCAACTGCAACTGTAACTAAGGAAATCCTCCCAATCTATCTTCCAATGGTTAGACTATCCGAGGATAGTGTTAGACCATAACCTATTAGAAACTTATGTGTTCTTGTTTCACCATAGACAATATAGAAATATTGTCACCCAACCATTGTCCGAAGCCACTCCCAAGCACCTCAACCTTGAAAACGAATAATTCTGGAAGAAAACCATAAGCCTAATAGCCAATCAAGGTAGCGTATCACCCGCTAGAGTTAGCATACCAAGCATAAATTGAAAACCATAAACAAGAGAGAGTCCAAGCCTAAAACCCAAAATACAAGTTGCAATAGTTGCAGCTGCAACTACTCTCTAGACTTGCGCACAACTAAATTTTTGCATTTGTGTGTGTGTGTGTGCTAAATGAGCTCTAGGGCTCTGTATTTATACAATTCTGTCTTATCGTTTTGGGTCGACATCTCTTCCTGGGGTCTAAAACTCAATATTAAATTAATATCTTTAGCCGACTTGTCTTCTAGGCTTATTGTTCAAATCTTTAGGGTTTCTCTTACTTCCCAGAATATTCTAGTCTTGTCAAGGTTACATGTGGAGGTTAATACCTCCCGTAGCTACCATAATATCAACATAACTCACAATGAATATTAATAAAACATAATACATGTATCTAAAGTTAAATGAATATTGTATAAAACCAAAACAATGACACTAGAGTCAAATACCATCTGTTTTAGAATGGGATGAAATAATTGTATGGTTGTTGTTCATATGGTTATGAATAAAGTTACATTATCAAATTTATTGAGTTTATATTAAAAAATTAATAACAATCTCATATGTGGATGATTATTGGAGCTTATATATATATTAAGCACAAAATCTCTTCACTGTATAGTAATATGTTAACCTTTGTAACCATTAATGTTCATGAATTTTTAAGTTGTTGGCACATATAATTTATTAACTTTATCTTTATTTTTAATAATTATTATAATTTTTATAAATAATTTAACATACAACATTCTAATTTGATAAGTTATTGTTAAGCTTGGAGCTATATAGACACATTTTTTATTTAACACATATCCTTTAAATTTTATTGAAGATTTATTTTATATAATAAATAATAATTTGTTGATGTAGCCTTATATTATAATTGTTGGTTTTATTATAATTTTTATTGTTATTATGAATATGTTTTAAGTAATTTTTATAAGTAATTCCCTACCACTTCACCCACAACACGTGTTTTATGAACATAGGCTAATGCAATTTATTTATTAGTATAAGCATATCCAAGGTGCTAGCATGCAATGTTGTAATTCCAACTTATGAATGGATTCAAATCTATGCACCAAAAACATTTCGGTAGGGACATCACCACAATAGTGACACTTGTTTACCTCTATCTCTTTGTTGATTTTAGATCGACATCCATGTTTCAATTCATTTCCACCACAATGATGTTATCAACCATCTGTATGAGGTATGCTCCTAGTAACAATGTTCCTATGAATGGAAGTATTTGAAACAACAAACTAGGACTCCATTGCTGCTGAATGGAGTCCTAGTGAAATTATTTGAGTTTTTGGAACATTAGTATCCAATTTGTAGTGATCTTTTTTGGAGCTAGTGCATATCCCATTACTTTCGAACAAGTTGGTTCACCTATATTTAGATAATCACACATATTATGAATTGAGATAGGACTAATTTTTTAAGGATATAATTCTCTCTCTCTCTCTCTCTCTCTCTCTCTCTCTCTCTCTCTCTATATATATATATATATAACTCTCTTTTAAGTCTCTTTTTATATAAATGCATATAAGAATATGTGTTTCCTCCTTGAGGGTTAGGAGTTCAAATCCATAGGGGGTAGGGTATGTATACATCCATAAAGTTTAGTTTTCAAATCGTTGAGCATAGCGGATCCCTTGTCCCACAAACAAGGATGTCACATACACCAGTTTGGTGGTTTTCTTGAGGGTGACCTTAAAATAGATTATATATATATATATATATATATATATATATGCTCCATATGAGTATTGAAGTGGCATTTAGCTATGTTTATTTAAAAATTAAATACAATAAACCAATTATTAAATATACAGGCCGAGTAACTAATAATAAAAGAACAATAAGAGCCCCCTAATGTAGGGCACCTGGTGATGGAGTTTACTGGTAAGGAACTCCTTTATGTGAAGTCATCGACTCAAAACCCTTGCTTACCTTGTGTGTCACTTTTAAAAAAAATTTGTGAAAAAATATTTTATATGATAATTTTTATATTTTTAATAAAAATAAGTTGATGATGATAATGTATTTTAAAATTTGATATATAAAACTTAAATAAAAATATAATGAATAAATAAAGTTGAGAAATTAAAATCTCTGTGATTTTTAGTTAGAAAAATATCTTTATATAAATTTAAATTGACAAATTTTAATTTGATGAACCTAACTCTATTTGGAAATATAGTTGTAAAAACATATATTATGGCGATACACAGACACACACATATAACCATCATTTTGTGTCAACAAATTTTAATTATTAGTTTTAGGTTATGAAAATAGTTACACACACACACACACACACACACACACACACACACACACACACTTTTAATACTCTTTTCATAAACTATAACTAATACTTACAATGTGTTAACATTGACAAGGTTGAGTTTATGATAATTAACTCCAACAAGACTGGTTATGGTAATTTAGTATATGATAATAACAACATGGAGGAAGCGACTTCATAAAAATATTATAAGAGTGGTCTCCATCACAAGATTAAATGGAACTATGTCATTGAGAAAACAATAAATGGAGGGTGAAAAAGCTTATTATGGACTTGAAAATAATTGTAAATTAGTCCTCTTT
Organism: Picea sitchensis; assembly: GCA_010110895.2. NCBI lineage: Eukaryota > Viridiplantae > Streptophyta > Pinopsida > Pinales > Pinaceae > Picea > Picea sitchensis. The sequence goes on from SNQJ01S0060869.1 coordinate 31,817, forward strand.
TGGCTATGGTGGTTATGGGATAAGAAGGAACTTCTCTTTGAGACTCTCATCACTATTGTTATCTTATATGTTTGTCGTGTTATTATCTTATATGGTTTTCTTGTTATCTTATATGGTTGTGAATTTTTAGGATACAATATCTCTAGAGAATCATGCAAAAGAAATTGAAAATCCAAAAGTGTTTTATAACTTATAAAATCAAAATTAATGGAAATACACCCTATCCTATCCTCCTCCTAGAAGTGATTATTTACACCATTGATATCAAAACTCTGACAAAGTGCTCAATGTACAATAATAATACAAACAACATGGAAGAGAAGAGACTTCCTAAGATTTCTTCAAACTACATTTAAAACCACTTTTGTCTCAAGTGGGGAGGGTGGGGGGGAGTTGGCACAAGGATGCCAATTCTTGGCTAAATCATACACGAATAAAAGAAGAGGTCACTCTATAGAATAACAATATTATTATGAATAAATTATTACATGTAAATGTTATAATAATGTAGATGTGATTGTTTCACCATAGACAATGCTACACCATTGTCAACCAACAATAGGCTCAAATCCACCCTTGAGAACCTTAAGATTTGGCAAAAATAATGATTCTAGAAAGACACATAAGAACCATAGACAACCAAGAGAGATCACACCTTCTCTAATGGTAGCGCATAAGATAAAGATACCAGAAAGACTGAACAAGAGAAAACTACCCAATAATAGCTATTGTTGCTCCTCCTCCAAAATTGAGCACTGTTTTGGGTTTTCTGGGTGAGAGTGAGTGAAAAAATGAGTAAATATGTCCTCTATTTATACTAATATGTCCAGTGAATTTTCTGGTTGGGCTGACCTGACTTTTTGGTAATTATATTTTATGTTTATATTTTTCCTGTGGAGTCGACTTGTCTTCCTAGAGTACAATACCTGAATATTATATATTTTGTTGAGACAACATGTATTCTAGGGTTCTCACACATCTGTTTATTTTTTCTCTTGCTTCCAAAATATTCTATTCTAGTAAAAGGTTACATATGGGGGTTAATACCTCCCACAACTACCATAATATCAACACTCCCTCTTAGATAAGGAGGTATTAATGGTCTCAAACACATCCATACATATTCACATGGAATGGGAAATACTCTCCTAGTATTGTAGACCATTCTACATGTAGCATCATCACGTCATACATGGCTACACCCATGTGGACCTCTCAATATTGTCTAGGATCCACAACCTGCTAGAGAACACTAGAGCTACACCTTGTAGTGTGTGTCACCATCATCGTCGTGGGTTAAACCAACATGACGTGCTCACCCATGGATACACCCATGTTGTGAGTATCATCATAGATCAAGTCACGAGTATCACTATCAACATAATATGGTAGAAATCATCAAAACATATCATCATAATATCCATGAGCCTCATTTATCTATATTGATGATCCATCTCCACCACCATGTGTCTAGCACCTTAGGTCATTCTTGTCCCATGACAAGAATCATGACCTCATCGGAGACACATTCACCTCATAGTTGATCCTCTCATAGGATCACTCTGTGAATGCATTTATATCGATGCTATCAGACACATGTGTCTAGAACCTTGGGTCATTCTTGTCCCATGACAATAATTATGACCATATCGGAGCCACAAACACACCATGGAAATCCTCTCATAGGATCACTCTGTGAATGTATTCAGATCGATTCTATTAGACATGTGGAATTGCACCTCAAGAACCTCAAGTATTCAGTCCATTAAAGACTACGTCTAGGAACATATACTTCAGATGTAGATTTTTCCTATCTCCCATTGTTTGCAACCCAGTTCCTATGGATATAAAGTTGACCTGATGATTATCGGGGATATTCACCTACTTGTGAGTTAACTACTCACCTACTCATGAGAGTTCCAAGGATCGATGCAATTCACAGATAAGAGATCTAGCGACAAATCAAATCTTCAGTCCATCAAAGATTACATCTCAACCTATTCCCACATTATCATGTCTGTCTAATCAATCTTGTAATATTGGAACGATGTTGCAATCATCAGTAACCCCCCAGGGAAACATTTGTATTCCTGCCAAGCTTGTCTCAGATAGAGGCTTAGTGAAAATGCAAGCTATCTTCTCATCTTTGGATAAGTGATGGAGCCTCACTAGTCCTTCCTACACCATGTCTCTAGTAAAATCCTACAATATCTCAAATTCTGAAGTCAACTCCCTCTATCTGGGAGAATCCCCAGAACACGCTTTCTTCTCCTGCATGCCCCTTTGCATCCTTCAAAGTGTCAGAAAAATGAGATGTATTCTTTCTTATCATTGACTCCCTCTGAAGTATGACTCCCTTTGAAGTCAGACTCCCTCTGAGTCCTTTAAGGAATTTGGTTCTTGTTTTCATACATTTCTTATTGCTAACCTAGAACTAGGGGCTCTTGTACCAGGGATAATGGCCCTTCTAACAAAGATATGAAGTTTGGCCTTACATTCTAGGATAATAACCAAGATCGACTCCCATAGGGACAATAACCACAATTGCCTCTTATACTAGGACAATAACCATAATGGATTCCCCTAGGGATAATAACCATAAATGGCCTCCTGTACTAGGATAATAACCAAAACAAAAGGAATAATGGAATCCCATATTAGGGAAAATGGTCCAATACAAAAGAAAAATAATTGAAATAACTAAATTATACTTACGATGAGATTTGTAAATATCCTCCTGAATAATCACTTTGAGGATCATCGCCACATTTAGTATTCTTATTGTGCTTGACCTTCTCTTCATCTTCTACTAACTCAGGAATTTCCTGGCTTATGTAGTCCATAAGATCATTTTCTTCTAAGATAAGAAGTAACTTAATCTTTCATGCTTTTAATTTGGTGGAACTTTCCAATTTGTCTTCTACTCTGAAACTAGTCTTCATGACTTTGACCTTGACTAGTCAAACTTTGACTTTGACTACTCAAACTTTGACTTTGACTAGTCAAACTTTGACTTTGACCAGTCTAACATTGACTTTGACTAGCCAAACATTGACTTTGACACAAAAATACAACCTTGATATTTTTTATGGCTGAGGGAACTAGGAGATGCGTTGGGTTAGGGTGCGCTAGAATATCCAGGAACTAGGTCCAATGCTTCACTTAAAGTGCCCAAGAATTTAGTTTTATGGTTTGTTTCAGCTACAAAATCAGAAACCCTAGCTGCAACTACAACTGATGCTACAACAAGCTTGACAAAGAACTCTTGATCTACCTTCTAGTGGTTAGACTTTTTTGAAGATAGTGTGGGCCCATAACCTGTTAGAATAATGTAGATGTGTTTGTTTCACCATAGACAATGCTACACCTTTGTCACCCAACCATAGCCTCAAAGCCACACTCAAGCACCTTAACCTTAGGTAGGAAGAATTCTTTTGGAAGCCACATCAAAACCACATATGACCAAGAGAGAACACACCTTCTCCAATGGTAGCACACAATATAAAGATACCATAAAGAGTGAACAAGAGAAAACTTCCCAACAATAGTTGTTGTTGCTTCTCCTCCAAAATTATGCACTATTTTTGGTTTTTTGGGTGAGAGTGAGTAAAAAAATGAGCCAAGAAGTCCTTTATTTATACTAATATGTCCAGTGAATTTTATGGTTGGGACGACCTGACTTTTTGGTCATTATATTTTATGTTTATCTTTTTCCTGTGGAGCCGACATGTCTTCTAGGGTTCTCAAAAATATGTCTAGGTTTTCTCTTGCTTCTGGAATATTCTATTCTAGTCAAAGATTATATATGGAGGTTAATACCTCCCACAACTACCATAATATCAACAATAAATTTAAGGAGAAATTGTGTTTCAATAAATAATTAGAGGATAAAGTAAAATTAAGATATTGTAAGGAGGCGATCAACCCTAATCTATAAGATCAAAAGTATCTCTCTATTTTGACTAGCTTAAAGAAGAAAATCAATATTGTTAAAATAAGAAAAAACGTTCATGAATACCATAGTGGAATAGGGTAATGAAGAATTCTGGAAATTTCATTGGTCAAAATAACTTGTCATCTTGATGGCACTAAGTAGATGAAATTTTTTTTCTCTTAAAAAGTTGTGCATACACCCAGATTAAATCACAATTTCAAAATAGTTTTTACAACACAAACCATTCTTACCTTTTAAATGATCAAAACTATGGCGATATAGGAATTATTCTCTTAAATCTTTCTAAGAACACATAAACATTTTTAAAACAAACCAAGTAATTTGTTACCATTCTTAAGGTTCAATAAACCAAATTTAGTTTATGGTCACATTAGTGATTATCATATATCATAATAAATACCATTAATATAATAATTTATTAGATTTTAAAATTTTAACAAGTTAACCTACATAAATTATTATTTTACAATTTTTTTATATAAATAATGAGTTAATGTATTAAAAATCCAATCACACATATTATACTATATTATAGGTTAAGGAACACTTTTATTATTAATTTTTTTGAAATTTGCAAATAAATATGTATTCTATTATTTTATCTTATTATTTTAAATATTTATGAACACTTTTTATCCACAACCAATTGAAATAATCTTTATAGTCTAACTCTTTGTCCCACAAACAAGGGGGTCTCATACACCAATTTGGTGTGGCTTGGCCGTGACCTTAAAAATAGATTATTATTACTATATTACTTATTTTTATTTACATAATCTATAAAAAGATTCTTTGTACGATGCAGGCTATGATAGCCCGAATCTCGCTAGTATAGTCATGATCCTCCTTTATTCTAATGATATTGTTCTTATGGATAAGAGCCCATGTGACTTAGGTAAGAAAGTAATAATCCTGAAGGATTTATTCTCTAGCATGGACATGATTGTGAACATTGAAAAAACAAAGGTTATGATAATTAAATACAAAAGGATCACCTACTATACATTTTTGTATGACAATAATAGCTTGGAGGAATTTCCTTCATACAAATATCTTGGAATCATATCCACCACAAGATCAATTGAAACTATAATATTCAAAAAAGGATAAATAGAGGGTGGAAAGCTTATTATGGGATAAAAAACAATTGTAAATCAATGGGCCTTTGTCTTTGAAATAAATAAAAAAAATCATCTCTCACACTCTCATCACTACAATTATATTATATGGATGTGAAGTTTGGGGTTTTAGTGTATCCATAGAATCCTGGAGAAAGATCGAACATATACCTAACATATAAGAACAAACTAAACAACATGGATGACAAGAGGCTCCTCAAAATTACCTCAAAATCTAGCCAAAACCACCAATAGCTTCAACAGGGATGGCATAAAGATGTCAAATCTTGGCTAAATCATTGAGGAATACAATAAAAACCCATCATGTAGAATATAAATAATATTACAAATACTATCACTTCTAAATTTATGGAAAATATGTGGTGTGATAAAGAATTACTGAATAAAAGGAAATTACGATACTACAAGGAGGTGGCCAACCCTAATTTAGAAGATAAAAATTACCTCCCAGTTTTGAGAAGTGCAAAGAATAAAATCAACATTGGTAAAATAAGAACAAACTCTCACGAGCTACATAGTGAAAAAAGGAGTTGGACAATTCCCAAGACACCATGGGATGAAAGAATCTATCATCTTTGTGATAGTAAGAGGATAGAAGATGAAAATCTCTTCCTCTTAGATTTCCCTTCCTATACCCATATTAGATCCCAATTTAAAAATAATTTCCACAATACAAACCTTCTTAACCTCCTAATTCATAAAAAATACGGTGATATTGGAACGCTTCTCTCAAATGTTTTTTAGCACATAAACAATAATTGCACAAATTTATTTACTTCATCCAAGAAACCAAGAGAATGTAACCCTAATTGAAAAATATCCATAAAAAATCAACAAACCCATCCACAAGAGACCTTTCCAAGCATAACAAATGTGTGTGTGAGAGAGAGCTAGTAACCCTTAAAGGGTGAAAATCTCAGAGGTATCTCATAATTGGTGAGAGAATGATGATAATAAAAATGAAACTGAGGGTATCCTTCTTATATGCGGCTACCCTAAGACACTTGTCCACATAAAATGTCAACAACAAATTAGAAGTGGGGTTGACCCCTCATTTAACCCTTTACAAAATGCTAAAGAGAAAAAATAAATCAAAATAGACCACATGTGTGAGATGTAAATGGTAGGTAGGGTGACGTCAAGCCTCCAAAGGCTAAGGTAAGGTGTACAAATGCCATGTGGCATCCTGCAAGGTGAAGTAGATGCCAATTGAGGTGTCTCCTTACCCAAGACCTTGCCAAATCAACTCAGGTACCTATCCATCCATTAAACCCTAGAAGGTGACATCAAGGTCAAGAGGGTGATGTCAAGTACCTCAATGTGTTGTGTCCAAGGAGAGGATGGATACATCTCATATATGAATGATGTATGAGTCACGTCTACCAAAACATCCCCTATCCTAGTGGTAAAAAGGCCTTGGGGTACTCTTCCTAACCAACGGGGCTTCAAACCCATAAGTGTGTCATAATGACTAGATTTTCGCAAACCAAGACCATATGTCAATTATCTAGGGTCTTGAGGATGTGAGTGCCAATATATGATAGTTTCGAGTCACTTGATGATCGATTGCTCTCCATCACACGTGACAAGGTCCTACAATAAAGGAACAACATCCTACAGACAATCCCATGGCGTCCGTCAAAGAACCATGTCAAGGCCATCCAAAAAATATAATGGTAGAAAACATGGTTAGCCAATGTTCATAAGAAACATTAGTATTTAAAACATGCAAGGTAAGTTGTGACTTAAGATATAAGCCATGTACAACAACTCACCTCAGTATCCCCTTGAAGCATCACACCAGCCCAAGACCCCATGTGAGTTACCAAGTTTAAGTATGGGAGGCGTTTCATCCAACCCTATTAGGTGTGCCACCTAGACAGGAAATAAAATGACTGAGGTAGAGGGATAGGTTCTAAGAGTGACAAGAGAAAGTAAAAAACCTTCAAGCATAAGTGTGATATAGTGATATGGTTTTAGGGCTTACTTCATGGATAATGTAGTCATTGAATCCATTTCTATGAGCGCCTTTGTAGAGAGTGCACTTTCTCTTGAGTTACCCCATATTTACGTGCTATTTTTTCCAATCCACCTTATCTCCCTTTTTCTAAGTCCTTCTTTTTTATGTTTGCAAGTACCCTTTGTAAGGTTTCAAGACATTAGCATTGCATTTTTTGGACCATGGTGAGCAATGAAAGAGTAGAGATCATGTTTGGACTAGCTTTTGTTAGTCCTCTTTTCTGACATACCTCATGGTGGCGATGTCTTACCATCTTCCATACCTTGGGTTGCTTGAATGTCACGAGCCTTGGTCGACCTGAAGCTGTAAAGGTGAATGATGGGGTTTGTTGGGCTGCCATCTGTGGACATGTTGATTATCATATTTGTTGGGATCATGTTCTCCATTGTAGACTATAAGACATGATTTCCTCTAGTTACCCCTAGGCATGAGGGGTAGCAGGTTTGATACAACAATTGATACCAATAAACTTCAATCATCATCATTATCATAATGTCTTTATATAATAAAGAAGAAAACAATATTTTATAAATTTTAGTATCTAATTAGAAAAAATATATTAATTTTTTCAACAATAACTAAATATTTTAATATCTAATTTATAATATTATGAGTGAAATGTATGAAAGTAAATAATATATTTTCATGTATGATTTTTATCTCAAATTCACATTCGCATAACGGATTTATCATTGTCCACTTGACAATCATATACCCTATAGAAATTATTCATTGTGATTTGTATAGAAAAATTATAAACTTAACGTCAAAAGAAAAAATAGATGTACACGATTATAGAAAAAGTTAAAAGCAATGAAAAGTGTAGAAAAAAAATAAAAATCGACAAGTAAAATAGAAGTGTGTGATTATAGAAAAAGTTATAAAAAAACGATTTAAAGCGACATACTTCATCGATTCAGGAATGATAAGCGCAGACGTAATCTGGACTGGGATAAAGTTCAACATACGTCGGTTTTGCCGACTCAATAATGTTATTGTCGACGTGCTTAATATGCCGTTTGTTTTCACGACGTAAAAGCGATGTTCTAACTCATTACCATATATCAAAATTACGTTTTATCTGAACTATTTACAATATATAGAAATTAGATTTTATCCGAACTATTTACAATATATAGACATTACGTTTTATTAATTATTTTTTTCTTTTTAAGATTATAAATATCCTTTTGTTTCAATGTAAATATTTTTAATTATAACATAAATTCTGAGTGGGATTAATGGTTAAGAGGGTCTTTTCTTCATTAAACAAGGAGGTCTTATGGTGTCTTGCTTGGCCGCGAACAACCATACACCAAATTGGTGTATTAGATCCCCTCTTCCCAACGATTTCTCTGGTAAATTCTATCGAGGTATACATACTCTACCCCCCTCTTGATTTGAACTTGTGACTTCTTAGGAGGAAACACATGTTCTTAACCATTAGGCCCATAATATATGTTGTTACATATTATGGGCACAAATAAAGAGAAAATGTTTTCTTTTTTATCAGAACCATTGATTGCCCTTTGAAGAATAAGTTGGAAGCCTTCGAAGTAGTCCAAGTACAACAGACTTTGAAGGTGAAGTCGTCAGCATTGGGAGTAGGACAAGTGCAACAAACTTCAAAGGCAGAGTTGAAGGTTCTAAATGCCTTAACAATAGGCTTGGGCAAGTTCGTGGCAGCAGGTCAAGAACATGATTCACAAGGCAAAGGTAGGCATGACCTTTGTTTTGTGAATGCGACAATGAGTGTGTTGAAGGTAGTAGCCTTAATAGACAAAGGCACGACCCGCAATTTTATAAGTGAACGGACTGTTAAAGGGATTCATTGTAAGAATGATAGCAGTAAAGCTTCATTCAATATGTTGAACTCAACAATGAATATCGTCGTAGGAGTAGTTCCAATCCCAGGAGCAGGACCAACTTATCCATCACTACTATCTGACTATCCACTACCTCTTTGTCTAGCATCCATTCCCACCATAGCTTACCCACTACCACTTTGTCTAGCATACCTTTCATATAAAGATAGAGCTCTACTCCCAAGAGTAGTTACAGGTCTAGATCCATAAGCAACCTTCCTGACCGGGATTATGTTGTTTAAGATCAAGAAGCACAAGAAGAATATCTACCACCACTATTAACAAAATCAACACACATATATAGAGAAGATCCAAAGTTAGCACTAGTAATAGCATATATGGATGCTCCTAGTAGAGAGACAGAACTAACTTCTTAGTTTCTCACGAGATCCTATTGCTTCATTAGTAGATCCAACATAAGAAGTTGATGAAGTTGGTTCATCAGTTGGTTATGTTGGTTAAGCAGTTCCAAAAGTAGCACCAATACAATAGTCAGTAGTTCTAGTAGCGACTGTAGCAACTAAAGGCCCATACCAAGGTCCATACCTAGAGCTACTACTACCAGATAGCCAAGCTAATCCAGAAAGATAGCAAGAAAAGCCAGCATATTCAGTTGATTCGATTGAACCAATTGAGTAAGTTGGTTCTAATGTATTAGAGTCATTAGTCTTCATTGATCCAACTTATCTACCATCAGTAGAGGTAACACATGTATCTTCTCTAGCTAAATCACTAGTTGGGCTTTAACCACCACCACCAGTAGTAAGGGAAGCAGTACCAGTAATAGAGCTAGCAAGAGGGGTTTTGGTTCCAAAAGAAAAGGAAGGGACAAAGAGAACTACTCGATGAAATATTCTCTAGGAAAATATTCTCCAGGAACTTGATTGAATATTCGTAGAGAAAAAAAGGATAAGGCAATAATGAATGAGACCCAACAAAGGTATCCTATTTTTCTGATTTGTGGGGATGTCTTCATTTGTGTTCTGAAGGTGGGGTCTAGAGACCTAGTTCATTCTTCAGAATGTGTGTTAGCCAGGCCGACCTAGATAGGCCACCTATTTCACTCTTCAGAATGTGTGTCAGCCATGTCAGTTGATCCAAATAGGCCATCCATCAAAGGTCCACTCAAATTTTTCCTTTGTTCCTTACTAGTGAGGAGGTATAAAGTGGTGTTGGGAAGGCGAGGCTTAGGCAAAAATCTATGACTCACCACCATAGGTCCACATGACTTGATCAAGGGAGTCTACCTTGGTGCAGAAAAACCCTGATTAAGTCCGTGGAAAAAACGATGTTTCCAAGGTCTTATAAAAGGAAAACAATAGACTTACTAGCCTAATCGTAAGAGTAAAGCACCAAAGATAAGAAAGATCAGGAAAAGTTAAAGAAGGGGATAAAGGCTAGAAAGGACAAAATAAAGGGTATGAATAGACGTTTCCTTCCAAGATCCAAAGAGATGGCCTACCAGAAGTTGGGCCGGTTTGGACAGTATTGGGTTCCTTTCCTTAAGGGTCGTTGAGTCTTTCATTTCCTCTAGATGGATAATGGGTCTATAAAAGCATCAATTATCACTCTATAGAAGAAATTAAGAGTCTTTTTAAGGCCATTGATAACACATATAAGGTCACTCATTGATATGTTATGTTATCTCTATAGCACACATTCCATAATGCAAGAGCTAGAGCCTTAAGAGTATTTTCTCCAATGTCGAAGCATTACAGATACTCGTCTTTCCTGGGCCCTAGAATTAATGTAAGGGTCCTTTCCTACCTAAAGAGATGAGTTATAAACCGCGTAAAATGTCCTTTTCATGGGTTGTATTGCCACTTTTACCCTTCGAAAGTAGAAAATTTGTTTTCCATCAACTAAATCTTTCGTCATTCTTGTACTAATGAAATTAGTCCCTTTAGCTTTGCCTTGGTCTGAATCAAGGCTTTGGCTTCTGGGTTTGTCTAGGTGAGGTAATATCGTTATCCAACCTAGTTTTTCCTTTAGCTAGGCGGGCTTAACACACATTGATCATGATCAATAGACCACACCCATATTACTCTTTCCACTCACTAGGGAGGTTGAACCAAGATCAATGGACAACACCCCAAGTTCTCCTTACTAGTGTTATTGGGGAAAGAACAGACTAATACCTGTCAGCCCACACCCATGCAATTTTTAATTCTAGAAGCTCTCCCTTAATGAACAAATGTACCCATACCACGTAGCCATACTGCCAGCAACAATGCCCACACCATCTTCATTCGTTAACTTGTTTCTTCAATCTGATCCCAAAGTAAGTGTATTAAGGCCTCAGTTACATTTTCACTTTCTTTTCAAGGCCTTAGCCTTATGGATAACAAATACTGAAATCATACTATCATTAAGCTAAGATTGAGTAACAACTCTATTGATTAGGGAATATAGGTGATCACAAATAGGAAGCTTAAGCATGATTCAGGCTATATTGTATAATAAAAACAAACCTTTAATTTCCATTGCTTTATGAGAATATAGTGTCATATCATTACTACCTAGATAATATGGGATTAGTAATAGCTAATGAGCCAAAGATAAGATGCATAGTTGTACTGCTTTCTAGTAATTACGTATCAATAATGGTTGGGCAATGTTCAACTAGAAGAGTGTAATCAACACTATCTGATATGCAATATGCATAATCAATAGCACATCATAGCTACACATTTAAGTGTTAGACAAATGAGAGGGGGGGAAGGGGTGAATCAGTTTTTACTGTGCTTAAACAATTACACCCATTTTAAACTCATTACAGAACACTCAATGATGATCACAATAATTCAGGTAAGTAAGAAATGGAGTATTCAACATCAATCACACACATGAAGTATACAGAAACATATATTCCTGAGGAAACCCATAAAGGGAGAAAACCTCTTCTTCTTCAAATGATAGACATTATTTTTATATTCTTTACATCATCTATCTTTGAGCACCAACTCATTGTGAGCTTACCACCGCTGCTTTACAAGATGAAACTTGTTGAGAGCACCAACTCTCAACAAGTTGCATAGTTGAGGAACCAACCTGTACAACAGAGAACAATAGTTCTCCCTTACACCACCCTACCACCCTATTTTTTCTAGATGCAACCAGATAGAAGCTACAATTCCTTGTGTTCAAGAACCCACTTGAAACTTTGAGGACAACAGTCCTCCCTAGCACCACCCTACCACCCTGAGATATAAATCTTTTCTTTCTGAAATTTATTACAGTGATACAATATTTATCAATGTCTTACCAGTCTCATCATTATTCGGCTACACTGCTCTACTCTGCTTGCATCAGTGTGTTCCTGCTCGCATATTCTTGTGCTTAAGTTCTCGTATAGTCTGTTGTTTTCACCATTTCTTCTCTTTCCAGCTTATGTTCTTCATCTCTGCATATTTCACGCTCTGTTCCTGACGTCTCCTTGATCACACACCATTCAATTTGTTTTAACGAGAAACAACAACCTCTCTCTGTCACAAAATATTTCTTTAATTCCTTCTCTCATAATCCGTTACACTCCGCATATCCAACGCTCAAGTCGGGAATCTAAAAAATTCTCAGGAATCAAGATTCCAATGCTTAGGAACAATGATTCAACTTCTCAGGAACAATAATTCAGTTAGTGTAACTAAATCGTAAATGATAAAGAAATCACGAGATGAAATAACAACCCTTCGATCAGATTTTGTTTGATCAACGTCGTTGGATTATACAAGCAGAGGCCTTTTTTACTTTTCAATGCATAACCTCCAATGTGGATACTAGCAACACTAGCTCCTTCCCCTATTTTCCATTGATGTGACCTTGGGCGATGGTCTCACGTGACCACGTGATTGCGAGCGCGATCTCTTTTCTCGTTAGCCCCATGTCGCATTTGACCTCAGGCTATGTTCTTACATAAGTGAACGATTGCGGGCGCATCCAAGAGTGGTTTGGGATCAACCACTTTTCTCCCTGGAATCCACCTCCAACTGCCACGTGTTGGAAATATAACTAAAAAGGGGGGGTGAATCAATTATAATATAAGATTAAATCTTTTTGTTCTTTTCTRAATCTTTCTAAATTATTATTTAATGTGTTACTGATAACTTAACATGCATAGATAAACAATATTTGATCCATCACACATAATACACAAAAACACCGATTTCTCATGAGGAAACCCATAAAGGAAGAAAACCTCTTCTTTTTAGGATGTCAATCAAGCTCCAACTTTCATGTACATCACAGTCTTTGAGCTCCAATTCAAATATGAGGCTACAAAATCTGATAGCAAGCTACAACTTGTAGAGAGCACCAACTAGATGGAAGCACCAACTCCAGGTTTCTCTAGCACCCACTAGAAGGAAGCACCAAATCCCCGAATATCTTCTAGCACCAACTAGAATTTGGAGGACTGCAATCCTCCCTAGCACCACCCTACCACCCTGATTGAATATTGCAAAACTTTACTTACTTGCTCTGTCTCTGATATGGTCTGTTACAACTCCATGACTCTTTTGCTTCTTGCAGATTCTATTCTCTGTTCTGATTCTATCCTCTGTTCTTTCTCCTACTGCGCACACTGATTCTGTTCATCTTCTCTTTCTTGGTTTTATACTTTGTGATGCCTCTACATGCTATACACTATGTCTCTGATCTCCACTTCAGGTACTGCTCTTCATCTCTGCATAATCACTGACATCACTCTCGAATTCACACCAAATGTTCTCTATTCTGCATTTCATTCACACATTGATTCATCTGGCTGATCATCATCCGAACTCTACATCTTCTCTGGCCATTATTCAAGTTTCTTTGGCTTCTCTAGCAGTTATCCTAAGAATATTTTGCTTCTCTATCATTCGCAATTCTTTGTCTTCTTTGGCAGTTACAGTTAGTCAGTTTTGGCTCCTTTGGCTCCTAAGACCTTTCCTTCTCGTCACCGCTGGCTATGACTTGGGGCTAATCACTTCGAGACTTCACGTTTCAGGTCATCTGTCATGAGTCACCCCAAATCTCCCAATTCTCGATCTCCTGAACTTCGAAGTGGAGCTTAGCGACGTGCTAGCTCTTCCCTTGATATGACCTTGGGTGATGAGTTCATGTGACCATGCAATTGTAGGAGTGTCCATTGGAGGTTTGATGGAAACCCACTTTTCACCCCGCAATTCACAACGAGCCTCCATGCATCCTTTCTCCAAAACCGTGGTTTCGATTGTGGTCCGCTCAAGAAGAATTAAGACCTGGGCATGTTTTGGCCCCGAAATGCGATGGGACTATCGATCTCATGATCTTGATGGTGCTCCTCAATCAACGGTTCTGATCTATTGTCTTTTTCGACCTTCTTTCCTTTGTCCATGCGTGATCCTTAGTCTCAATGACCAAGTGACATGTGGCCCTCTAGACCAACGGATGAGATCAATTTTTCCTTTCAGGCTTTAGGAGTCTCGATTCTCAAACTCCGCTTGCTTCTGGAGCATTTCACCCAGAGTCCATGATCTAACAACGCGTGGTCTTCTCGAATCAACAATCACAATCCCTTCGGGTATTCGGGGTTCAAAAATATCAACTTTCCAACCTTTCAACCTTCCTTTGATTTTTCCTGGAGCTCACAATCCACTGACGCATGTCCCCTTTGGCTCAACGGTCATGATCCTTTTGTGTCTCTGGACTTCATAGGTTTCAACTTAAACTATCATTCTACTATAGTAGATCGACGGATGAGAATGCTCCCGAAGTGATCTTTCAGATCAGACGTCTCGTGTCCACTTCAGAACTTCGACATTCGAGACATCAAAGCTTTTGTCATTTGCTAGTGGTGAAACTCCTGAAGTAAAAACTCTTGGAGTGACATCACCTACTTACATCACTTGATGACATGTCATGATCCTAGTAGCTTCCATGTGTCACTCGGATTTGTGATTTGCACGTACCTGAAATGCCGAATCAACTTGACACTTGTTATTTTCTCATTGCACCATGTGTCCTTGCTGACGTAGTCTTGCCGACATGGATCCTCATTCACTTTGGGACTTTGGCCTTCGAGACTTCAGGCATTTCGAATTTTCAAGTCACCAATTCTTCTGAAATGAGAATCCCTGTACAATAACCTCCTTGCAACTTTTATACCCGAAATAAACATTGTTTGTCAATCATGTTCTCAAATTGATGACTCGATCTTTCTTTGATGTTGCTTTTATAGCTTATCCTATCCTTCCACTTCAAACAAATTTGATGGTTGTCACTTATTCTGGCTCTCGGGCTCTTCGGACTTCAGGTTTTTCAAGTCTCAAGTTGAAAAATCCTCGAAGTGATTTTCTTCGGAGTTGAGGATCGTGTACCACCTGTCAGTCTTGATGATGGACAATCCCTGCTTACTTAGGGACTTCACAACTTTGACAAGTCCATTCTCCTATGCTCATCCAAAGGCTTAACCATCATGCATTTATTTCTGGATCCAACGACTGTTGATCCTTGGCACTCAGTTCCAACGGATCAGATCTGTACTTCTCCTCTATGCTTCCTCTGGTTAGTAGACATTGATCTAACGATCATCAAGTATTCGATATTGGTGATCCAATGGCCATTTTCATTCTTCCTCCTAAGATTTCTGATCACTCTAACTTAGAATGTTTTCTAAGTGTTCAAAGGAATCGACCTTTGCTCCTCGTGCGAGTTCGTCTCTTGGACCTCGACTGCACTTCTTGAAAACATAAAGCGCTATCTCTATCTCTTCTAATATTTGATTGCTTCATAATCTGAAGGTTTGGTTTGCTACTGTACTTTCCATCAATGACAAGCACATTCTTCATGTTAAACATGCCAACAATCTTCCCCTTTGGCATTGGTGGCAACACTGAAGGACTGCACTATTCTTCTTGGACCTCCAATTGTAGCATCCAAACCACACCTTTTCTCCCCCTTTCACATCAATGTCAAAGAAAAAATGCTCCCCCTAAGCGATTGCAGTATTTTTCAGAGGTATCATATATTCAACCAACACATACTCCCCTTGACTAGATGGATTATTTAACTTGGTAACAGGGTCACGCCCAACTTCTGGTGTAGATACTCAATCTGAGCTTTTGCAAGAGGTTTAGTGAAGATATCAACAATCTGATATTATGATGGAGTATAATGAAAATAAACAATAATGTTGGTCACTTGTTCCCTCAATAAGTGATAAGTGATAATTGATGGTTATATGCTTTGTCTTGGAGTGAAATACAAGATTCTTTGAGACACTAATTGCACTAGTATTATCACAATGGATTGGAATTGGTGCATTATAGTTTACCTCCAAGTCTGCAAGTGTCTGAATCATCCATGATACTTGGGTACAACAAGTGGAGGCTACAATGTATTCAACTTCTATAGTCGATAAAGAAATGGAACCTTTCTTCTTGCTTAGCGATGCTACAAGAGAATCTCTTAAGAAGAATGCACCTCCACTTATGGTTTTTCTTTCATCCACGTAGTTATCCCAATCAACATATGAATAGACTGATAGTTGAAAATTATGGTTTCTAGGATACCATAGGACATAGTTCATTGTTCCTTTCAAGTATTTGAATATTCTTTTGACAACTAACAAATGCCTTTGTTTAGGTGCAGCCTGATACCTTCCTACCATTCCAACAACATGCATTATGTCTGGATGGGATGATGTGATGTACAATAGGTTGCCTATCATAGACCTATAGGAACTTTGATCAACATTAGGTGAGTCATCATCCTTTCTTAACTTGCATCCAGTGACCATAGGTGTGATCATAGGTGTAGAATCTTCCATTTGAAACCTTTTCAATATTTCTATTAGATATTTCTCCTGAGAAAGAAATAATCCTTCAGACCTCTGAGTAATTTGTAGACCAAGGAAAAATGTCAGTTCCCCTATCATAGACATTTCAAATTTAGACTACATGGTAGAGGTAAATCATTGTACCAATGAATCATTATTGCTTCCGAAAATGATGTCATCTACATTGACCAGCACAATGAGAAAATAATTACCCTCTGTTTTTATATATAGATTTCTATCAAATGTTCCTCTCTTGAACCCTTTGTCTTGAAGATACTTATCCAGTCTATAATACTAGGCATGAGGAGATTTCTTCCACCCATATAAGGATTTCTTCATCTTGTAGACATAGTCAGGGTTATCTGACAGTTGGAAACCCTCTGGTTGTTCCATATAGACTTCTTCTTTTATATCTCCATTTAGAAAAGTTGACTTGACATTCATTTGATAGACTTTAAAATGTTTATGACAAGCATATGCAAGAAACAATCTAATAGCTTCTAATCTTGCTATGGGCACAAATGGTTCATCAAAGTCCAGTCCTTCTATTTGAGCATATCCTTTGCAGACCAATATAGCCTTATTTATTACAATATTTCCTTTCTCATTCATATATTTTTGTAGACCCATTTGGATCCTATTACATTTTTATTTTCTAGCCTAGGAACTAGTTCCCAAGTGTCATTAATTTCAATCTAGTCCATTTCCTCATTCATTGATTTTAACCAATTTACATCTTCACTACCTTCATTGAATTTCTTTGGTTCCACCATGGATATGAAGGATATATGTGATTTCTCGGTGTCTTTGATTATCCTCCTCCTGGTTTGTACACCTTTGTCTTTCTCACCAATTATTTGACTTTCAGGATGATTCTTTTGAGTAATTCTAGAGGAAGGATTTGATGTTGATTGTTGTCCTGACTCTTCTTGTCTGGGTG
>SNQJ01S0060870.1:5116-21937 GCA_010110895.2 Picea sitchensis
AATGGCCTAAAGCCGACATAATTAAAATAACATTACTAATCTAAATTACAACTAATGGCCTAAAGCCGACATAAATAAAATAGCATTACTAATCTAATATGCCCCAATTAAGGGGTAATGAGCCAACATCAGGGCTTAACATTTTGATCTTGATTTTAGAGACCCGGTGGGTGATTTGATAGAATTATATATCTCAGACCCTCTACAAGTTCCAGATTTCATTCATTCATCAATATCCGCGAGTGAGTATGAATTTCTGATATGTTTCAGTTATTTTCTATTAAGCAGTGATAGAGATAAAGTCATCACAGTTTTGAAGTTTCTCAGATGGGTGTTATGGAAGTCAACATTTACTTAACCTGATTGCAGATCTGGTTAGAGTAGAATAATGTAGGAAATAAGCACTAGTGTACGAAATAAGCTCGCTGCTCGAGCATTTCATTCTTAATTTTGCAGAAATAACAGTCATTTGTGTGAATACAGATAGCAAATTCGATTCTATCATGATCAAAATACATCTACGAGCCTTGGAAGGCTATTTGCACACATCAGAGGTTGAGAAAGATGAAGACTCTTAAAAAATATGAGATTGATCTTAATTTAGGATCATCTTCTATTATTTTGGATCTATTTTTGACTATCTGCATTGGATCAAAATACTATGTCATGATACCATTGTACACATCCCACATCATATTTCACATAAGATTCCAAGTTATAGCTTGTGGCTAGCTCATGAATACTTGAGATTATACATGGAAACACAAAATGTTTATTTCTGTGTTATTTGACCAAGACAGAACTTTCACGAGCGTAGAAGGTGAAATTACAACCAGTTAGCTGGTGAAAGGCAAAACTTTCACCAGCTAACTAGCAGATCGTAAGGTGAATTAGCTGGTGAAACCTGAGACAGGCAGCGGAGGTGAGTTACTATATGAGGATGTGCCCATGGGAATTCAGTGCTCCCCAAAAAAATTGCATCTAATCAGAGCAAGGCAGGGGAGGAAAGTAAGTTGTCCATCAATTTGGACATTGAAAGGAGCTTTGCTACCCCAAGAAGTAAATTTGTGATCTGATCACTATGACGGATTTCGGCAAAGGAGCACTGGACATATTTGTGTGTATATACAAAATTCAAATAGAGTGAAAACTGATCCTATGGCTTGGAGAGCAATTTTGGGTTTGTTGGTTTTAACAGAGTTAATCTTGGAAGCGAATGCTTCAATTCACAAGTATGAGAACGACAGGTTTTCTTCACAGAGGAACTCATTCTTCTTTATGGCGGGAGCGAGGGGCTTTATGCCACTGTAAACAATAGTGGCACAAATGCCACAGTTGCCAAGTCATTTATTAGATTTGAGTCTATCATTTTCTAGAGGACTAAAGAATATGCATCTCGACATGAAGAAATGGAGCATAATACAAGACTTATTGAAGCAATAGTGTTTGAAATAAAAGACAGGGATAAGAATGGGGGTTCCACTTCTATTAGTTCTACTGCTCTCTGCTGCACACATGACCTTGCTGAGGTATATGGTTGTAAACAAGGGCAAATCATTATCCACAATTCTGATGATCAAGATTGGCCTAGGCACAAACCAATTTTGTTTTCAAGGAAAAAATGATGTTGCAACAATGATGCCAGAAATCATCCCAATCACAAAAACGGGCATGTACATCCTTTACCTTATGTTTTGGGACCCCCTTCAGGAAAAGTAATGGCGAATGGCATTGTGCTCGTCAAAAAATTCAATTGAAAGAAGTTGAGGTTTGCGATTGTGAGCAGTGTAGACCGCCTGATGTGTACTGTTTGCTTGCCCATTTGATGAATTATTTCAGTCATACCTCGATTGTAGTTTTTATATCCGATGAAGGGGTGCAGATTTTTTTTTTTCTAGAGCCTTGTAATGTTGTGCTGAGTCAGGTGGCAGATTGTATTGAAAAATATGTCGATGCATTGAGTGATAAGACCATCAATACAGAGAAGAGGAAAGACGTTTGGCGATTTGACTTGGTGGAAGCCGAACATCGTGAGAACTGGCAAGTATTATGTTGAGATAACTGTCGACTAGGGTTCGACTCTCACTTGCATAAGTTACTTCCAGAACCAAGACCTCAGACATGTCATTCTCAGAACTCAGTGGCAGCAAACGGTGGTATACCTCCTCTTGTCTAGATTCTGGATGCGGCAATGTTGTTCGTGTTCTTAAGTCTGAGATCTCTCATGTGAGGTATTTTTTGCCCAATTTGATCCGGGATTTCTTTAATATATTCAAGGACGACGTGGTTCCACATCTGTTGGTCGTTCGATGCGTAGAGTCTGAGAACAGTTATCTATATCTCAATCCCGTGATTCTCTCATTCAGGCCCATAATCATAATTTAATATCCCGTCCATGGTGGTAAGTTGGTGATTAAAGCTCAAGTTCAGTATTCGGTCGATCAGCCAAGTGTCATGCCAAACAATTCAAACAAGTCATCAGGTCAACATCAGAGAACTTGATTCCCATTCGCATTGATATTGAAATTGACAGATCACGTTTGAAGGATGCTTTTACATGGAATGTAAATGATCTAGATTCAGAGATAACATTTTGGTCTATTTGTCCACGGAATGATCTGATGACTTAGAGGACTCTTTCTTTGATGGAATTGCTAGATGCCACTGGAAAATGGGTTCCAATGTATAATGATGACGATCTTTGTTTACGCTTCAAGTGGTCTTGTCCAGCTTCAAAAAAGCCCTTATAGTAATACAACTATATAATGGAGATTCCACATGAAGCTCTTCCTGGGACATATAGAATTCACCATTTTGATACAACACAACATATGTTTGGTTCGATCCATCATTTCACAATCATATCCAGTGTTTTTGTTGTATCAAAGTAATCTTGAAAGTAGTCTACAGAAATAAAATGAATTATATGTCTATGTAGTTGAAAGCATAAATGCAGGTTTTAAGCATTGATGGGACTGAAAAGGATCAGTACAAAGGTCCTCAAGGGGTTGATGGTTGGAGTGATGACTGCTACATGATAATTTTGCAGATGGGAGAGAAAATAATCTTGTCCATTTATCAAGACTAGGGAAGATCTTACAATAGATGGCCACAACAGATGCTATGGTGAGGTTGGAAGTTGTGGAACATTCTTGCAACGTGGAAAGCTTACAAATGGGAGAGTTTGTGGAAGATGTGTCGTCTGGCATTGATACGTACAGTATCATTCAACCTCTAGGTGTTTGTGCTTGGATATGCCCATTCAACTTTCCAGCTATGATTCCTTTGTGGATTTTTTCCATTGGGAGTCACATCTGGTAACACATATATCTTGAAGCCTTCAGAGAAAGATCCTAGAGCTGCAATGTTTCTAGTTGAGTTAGAAATGGAGGCTGGTTTGACAGCTGGTGTTCTTAACATTGTTCATGGTACACATGGTGTAGTCAAACATATATGTGATGATCCAAACATCAAAGCAGTCTCATTTGTTGGTTCTAATATGGCTGGTATGCACATATATGCAAGGACATCAGCAAAGGGAAAACGAGTCCAGGGTGCAATCATCATGCCTAATGCAAATATAGATGTTAAGAAATTGTACAGGTTGCCAATTGCTCGATCTGTGTGGTAGAAATCTTTAACAACTTCAGCTGCGGTAAGAAATCACAAAGATATGTCTACAGGTCAAATTTGTGTTCCCATCATTTTTAGAGGTCCAAATAGAGCTTCTACTGGTGTTAGTTCTCAACATTCACAGTGTTATGCTGCATGGTATGGTTCTTGTCCAGGGATGAAAGTTTTGACCCCCTATTCCGTGGAAGATCCTCAGACTAAAGAGGTCACAAAGGAGGCAGCTGATATGGTCTTAGCAGGTGATATTTTCAATTAAATAGTTGCAGCTATTACTGAAGGTCGTTCCATTTTACAATGACAAACATTGGAAAATAGCCAGATGATAAATTATAAAGGCTGAATGAATCCATGCCCAATACTAAAGGCACAAGGTCTACCAGGTTCTTGGAGACCTCGCAGGGAGGTCTCCATCCCAGTTGGAGCCAGATGTTAGCGATAAAAAATGCACTGGCATTTTTTAAAGAATAATGCCTAATCTTGTAGGGGAAATTTGGCTAGCTTCCCAGGCTCCAAATGTATATTTGAAAGCACCATTGGAAATATTAGGATTTGTAGATGTCGATCGACTATTTACGCATGCAAAACAGACTCTCTATGACTGAGAAATTTGATTTTGAAAAAATTTGTGCTTTCACCAGTGTAGAAGGCAGAATTATAACTAGTTAGTTGGTGAAAGCTCTGCCTTTCACCAGCTAAGGAGCAGATTTTTGGGTAAATTAGCTGGTGAAAGCCTGTCACGGCCAGAATAGCCAAATTTTCGCCCAGATCAGGATTTTTTTGGTTTGAATGGTTTGAAATCTTCTTCAATAAGCTGGTTATGAATTATCAAATCAAAGTCTGAAGGCCACTCTTGGAGATGAAAGTCAAAAGGGAATTTTTGACTAGATTTGGTCATTTTCAAGGGAAAAATGATAGGGATTTTTGGCACACATCATCAAATTCGAATTCCACTTTCAGAGGAACAGATCAAAGAGTCTTGGAAGGCTAGGCTACACTTCATCAACTTTCAACCAATGTTTGAAGACCAAAAGATAGAGATTGACCTCATCTTGAGGATCTCTCCTTATCTTTTGTAAATCAGTTTGACTTTCTATTTTTAGAATATCAGATCCATTCTTTTAGGATCTGAAAACTGATTGTAAAAGGCTATAAATGACTAGTTTTTCTAAGAGTCTAGGGGGTTCCATTTTGGATACATTTGGGCATATGTACTAAGACTCTTATCTTGATATGAATGAGAGTCTTCTTTTGCTACCATTGTCAAATTTTCTCATGTGTTACATTTCTCTGTAATTTGATTCAATTTAGCTCAGCTATTAAGAACTGTCATCTTCTTATTTAGCTCATAAATTTGAATTGAATGATCTCTTACTATCTTGTATGACCCTGCTTGTTAATGTACTTGGTTGTCTAGATTAGTGTTCTTCATATCCCATTTCAATTACTGTATCTGATTATTGGTTTCTAAAAGCACTGGCTCATTTGGATGCATGATAAGTTGTTCTTCTCATTAAGCTTTTGAGTTATCCCATTGATCCACATACTTTTCTTATTTATAATTTCTTAAGTTACCAAGCATTCTTAGCCTACAACCCTAAGGAGTTTCTTGGAGTGATAACACAATCTACAATTTTCCTGTCTCTTGGAAGTTCTACCAGGTCCCATGTGGCGTTCCTCTCTAATGCCTTCATTTCATCCTTCATTGCTTCTTTCCATTTATCACTGTTAGAACCCTTCACATCTTCCTGATAGCACGAAGGTTCATCATCATTAGTACTTAAAGAAACTAACGAAACAAAATCATCATACCTTCTTGGAGGATTTCTGACCCACGTAGACCTCCTTAGGGAAGTTTGTGGCTCATCCACATTTTGTTGATTGTTATCATCAACAATGTCTTCCTCTATGAGAAAATCTTCATGAACATCTTCAGAAACTTGTTCATGTTCACTTTCACCTATATTTGAATTGGTTTCAAACTAAATTTGTTGATACTTAGGTACTTCTTACTATTTCATTTGAACATCTACATCTGATTTGATGAGAGATGATTCATCAAATATTACATCTCTATTAATGGTGATCTTGTTGGCAGTAGGATCCCACAACCTGTACCCCTTAATACCATCACCATATCCAACAAAGATAAGCCTTTTTTATTTTGGATCTAGTTTATAATGTTGATGTTTCAGAATTAGAGCATATGCTTCACAACCAAAAACTTTAAGATTAGAATAATTACAAGGGTGACCTTTCCATACCTCTTCAGGAATATTGCACTCTATTGTTGTTGATGGTGATCGATTCACCAGATAAAAAATTGTAGTTACTGCTTCTTCCCATAGTTCCTGCTGCAAATTGGCGTTACTTAGCATACTCCTTGCTCTCTCTAGAAGAGTCATGTTCATGCGTTCAACAACTCCATTTTGTTGAGGAGTATAGGAAGTGGTTTTATGCCTATCAATCCCAAAATACTTGCAATAGTTCTCAAATTCCATTAACGTAAATTCACCACCATTATCAGTTCTTAAACATTTAATGGACCTACCAGTGCTCTTTTCCACTAAAGCTCTAAATTGCTTGAAAACAGTAAACACATCAGCCTTTCTTTTCAACATATAGATCCACACCTTCCTAGAGAAATCATCTATAAACGTTACAAAATATGATGATCCTCCATACGAAATAGTAGGGGATGGTCCCCAAACATCAGAATGGATATAGTCAAGGATTCCCTCACTAGTGTGTCTTCTGGTTTTAAATTTTTGCCTATTCTTCTTTCCATAGATACAGTGCTTGTAGAAATCTAACTTTAAAGACTTTAGACTAGGAAGTAACTTGCGATCAGATAATACCTTCAATCCTTGTCCACTCATATGGCCCAACCATTGATGCCATAATCGAATAGAATCACTGTCTTTCTCAAACACTGTTGTCGCATGATCTGACTCAATTCTTCCTTCCAATAGAAATAGGTTACCAACCTTCTTCTCTTTTGTTGGCCCTTGACCAAGTTTTGAGGATCCTTGGTCATGTCTGACCCATTTTGGGACTTCGACAAGCTGTCGAAGGCAGAGCGCAAGTTGAAGCAGAGATCGTGGTATCTCGGCCCCTTTTTAGGGATTTTTGGGTTTTGGGCTTATGTAACGGGTATGGGGATGTTGGCCCATGGGTTTAACCATTCTTAGGCCTATTTTGTAATATATAAATATAAATCTAGGTGATGTAAGAGGTACCTGTAGCTAAGTGATAGTACTAGCTATGTGCAAGAAGACGTTATTGATACTTGCAGAGCTAAGTGCAAGTCATCTGTAGTGCTTTGTGCACAGACTGTGTAAGGGTCTGTGCCTAGATCTACTCGGGGAAGGGGGATCTGGCGAAGTGTGCGCAGATCTCCTATCCTATGCAGAGTAGGGTTTTGATGCTTTGTGCCTGTAAGAATATTGATGGAAGATAATAAAGAAGATGAAGAGTTGGTGGACGTAGCCCCAGGGTGGGGGTGAACCACGTACATCTTGTGTTATGGTTTCTTTGTGCAATGCATTGATGTGTTTATGTGTTTACTAGTTTAGATGCTTTGGTATAGATGAATGATAGATAGATCTTTTGATGCTATGTGCTTAATAATATGGATGAATGCTATATTTGACCAATGTGGATGTGCTTAGTGCTTGGATATACTAGATCTGGTTGAATATTGCGATGCTCTATAATTAAGGTTTTATCTGCGCTGTAAACTAAGATTAAGAACTGATGAATAATGATTGCTAAGTTCTTTGATAAGGTGTTATAATCACATATCTGTGTCCCAGCTAAAGTTACAGACATCTGAGTCCTGCAACCACCCTTGCCTCTACCTCGAGTGAGACTTCATATGCTTCACAGGTGTTGCCAAAAGGGCCGGTAGTTAGGGTTTTGTTGGTGTGATATTGAGCATTGAACCCTGGGTTTGCCCCTTTGCCAACAAATGGTTCCATTGCTGGGATCGAAACTGTGATTGCTGGGAACTGAGGAAGAAGAATATATGTGCTAAGATATGACTTGAAACTGTGAAAGCTCTGTGCATAGATTTGTTTATTTAGTGCACAGTACTCTATGTGACTTGTGAAGCTCTGTGCTAAGAAGAGAAGGTCGATCTGAAGAAAAGAGGTAAGATCTGAAAGCTTTATGCTTCATTAAAGGTAAGATAAGTGGACATTTTTTTTTCAAGAGTATGGATCTAGGTATGTTTGATAAATTTCGTCCTAGCTTGAAAACTAGGGCACAACTAGAAGAAAGAAGATTTGATATGAGAAGATCTTATAGAAATAATGAAAGATATGTTATTCCTATGCATAGAAAGAATGTTTGGACTAACAAATGGATGCGGGATCCTAGAAAGAATTTTTTGCAGGTTAGCCACTATGATCCTAGTGTGCAGTACAAGAAAGGTTGGGGATCATTTAAAAGAAAGAGAGGATTAACTCTTTGTTACAATTGCAGGAGAACAAGACATCTTGCTAAGGATTGCCTTGGTAGAAAACCTAGTTGTCTTTTTTGTAAGGTTGTGGATCATGAAGTTTTGGATTTCCCTAGAATGATTGCTAAGATTGAAATAATGAATATGGAACAAGTAGATCCTGAGAAAATCCAAGAAGCTAAGACTATGGAAGAACCCCATAAATAATCAGAGATTGTATTACTAAAGATCAAAGAAACCCTGAATGACCACAGAGATACTAATCTATCAGAGATATTAAAAGAGAAAGATAAAATAGAAGTAAGAATTGGAGACTTCGACATTGACTGTGTTCTGGATGAGGAAACATAGGTGAATATAATGACAAAAAGAACTTGGGAAAATTTGGGAAAGCCTGCTATGGTTCCTTCATTAGGAGGAATAGTCTTGTTTAAAGGAAAGCTAATAACCCTATGTAGAAGACTCACCCAGCTATCTAGGAGTTCTCATGGAACTTCGACAGAGGAAGATTTTGAGATTTTTAAGTTTATCGAGAAAAGTGCCCCATTTGTTATATTACTAGGAAAGCCTTGGATTGAAACGGACCAGGCCTGAAGGAAAGAGGAGGAAATCTTAGAGCAGAAGAAGCAAGAATTAAAATATTTTATGACTAGGAGAATAACGCACTTGATTGAAGAACATGAGAACATATCAAAGATACTTAGAACCAGAAACTTGGATGTCGAAGTTGAAAGAACACAAGAAGACTCACAGAAGACGGAAGCACCTACCCTAGATAGAGAATAAGTATTTCCCTTGAACCCTATGAAATAATTTCAACATAATGAAGTTACTATGCCAAAAGAAGATAAGAATCAAAATGGAAAGAGGATAACTGAGACAAAGACTACATGGAAGAAGGCTAGGAAGCTCAGTAAGAAGAGAGGAAAGATAGAAAAGTTGCAAAAGATTCCAGAGGGGACTTCGCAGAAAGAAGGTTTGAAAAACTGGAACTTCGTCGGGATATCAGAATAACGCATCATGGCACTTCGCCATGGTGAAGCGATATAGCTGTTGAAAGAATTCTAATCATTAGACCGACAACCCGAATGGCTAGAACAACAATTATGGCCGAAAAGCTCACCACCAAACCATTGGGACCGTGACGCAATGAACATAACTGCATTGATGAAGGCCTCTCGTCTGTTGGAGAGATCTGTTACAACATGTCTACTTAGTCCGTCGACTATTTCACCGAAAACACTTTTGCGAATTGTATCCAAGCCAACTCATTTTCTATCGTGTTATGTTTAGTGATATCGACACCTGTTCTATTGTTTTACGCACTCATCCACCCAAGTTACCTGATCTGAGTCTGCATGTCGGACAAGATCATCACCACAGAGGAAGTTGTCAAATAAGTTCTCATCGATGTCATGGATGAGGTCACGTCCATAGGAGCTCAAGCTTCATCAAAGAGAGGAGTGCAAGCCTCCCCGTCAACTGCTCGCAGATCCAGACCATCCCGAGTTGTAGTAGCAGAGAAGAGAACCAAGCACAAAGATGACCTAGCAAACACAAAGCTAATACCAACCATCTTACCCGACTACATCCCGCCTCTGGCCAATGCGGTGAGTCACAAAAGTGTTCCGAGGGACTTTGATTACACCTTGGTTACTGTGTACCTCCCAAAGGGGATACGTGCAGTTAGGAAGCAGCAACATAAGATCGCGACGTTGAAGTTCAACGAATTCAACCTAGAGGATCGCAAGAACCACAATATGCTTGCTCCTTACAAGTACCTGACCAGGATGAAGGGGAAGAACTTGAAGATCATCCCCCAGCCATGGACTATGAACCTCGCGTAGTCCACCCTCTTGAATGTAATGAAGATCCCACATTTCGGAAGGCACCAGGAGGTTAACGCCTATGTTAAGATCCTTCTCTCATGTTATCATGGTGGCTACCTATGTTTAGATCAATGCATTACAGTCGATCCGATGTTGATCCATAGGATCACCGGATTGAGCATGCAGGGACCTGTCCCATAGGACTTCTACCCAGGAAAGGCTACAGATCGCGCATTAACACAAAGGAGAAAAGACACATACGGTGATGTAGAAAAAGGGACGTGAGGCTACGAGGTAGTTTCCATCCAGAATGGCGCAATGCGCCTGGCCTGTCAGATGATCGCAAGAAAGCTCATGAGAAAAAATAGACCTACACAGGTCACCGGATTTGTTGTTGACCTCACCAGAAAATGTGTAGAAGGAATCCAGATGAACTGCGTGAAGTACTTGGTCAACCAGCTGGAATTAGACTATCACGAAGTTCAGGATCAGGGCTATGAGTTCCACTTTAGTTGGCTCCTGATCCTCATCGCATGTACCACTTGGGAAATGCTGGAAGGTGCAACCTTCTCGGACATTGAGTCGTTCGAGCCGCTTTCTACAAAGTTCACCATGCTCTGGTACTCAAGCGATATGGGAAAACAATGGTAGTTGAATGTAGTATTACAAACATACTATCTCCAACTGAAGAGGGTTATCAAAGCTGAACCTCACATGATGCCAAACACCCTACAGTGGTTCAGACCCCTCATGAAATTTCGCACCGATCGACACTTCATCTATATCACTATGCGAGCAGACGAGCATAAAGAGGAGCTTCAGTCATACTACAAGCTCACGGAGATAACTAAGGACTGGTCAATAGACCTTCTTATCCCTGCTGACCCTGTAGATATGTCTGATCCCAAACTTGACAGCTCGGAGGCTGCTCACAAAGAACACGACACACCTGGAACTAGAAGAAGGAAGAAGACTGAAGAAGTCCAAGACTTGAGCAGTGCATCAGAAGAAACTACTTCAGTATCACCTGGTCGAGGGGTGATGACGAAGTAGAAGAGACAAATGGAAAAGAAGACCAGCAGAAGCAAGGTGAAGTAACACCGCCTAGGTATCTCGCTGATGAGGATGATCCCTCGAAGAAAAGAAAAGTTTCCCCCATGAAACCTTCCTCACAGAAGAAGCCAAAAGCTAGTAAAACCATAATGCGAACTATGCTCACAGTCAATGACTTCGACTTCATCATCGTAGCTATAGGAGGCACCTCGTAGGACATCTTGCGGAAGCACGAAGCTAAACAGGAGGATATGTATGACAAGATTGAGGTTGAAATCAGAGGGGTACAACAGGCCCTTCAATCCATCCTCGCAGTATCCACTGCGACCCCATCATTAGAAACACCAGAGTTGGGATATGAGCCTACCCAACTCTACAGACTCGCTGATGTGACCGAAGCTCTCCTTCGTCGCATACAAGAAGAAAAAGAACAAGCTACAGAGGCCCTAAAGAAAGTGCAAGAGGTAGTCGTAGAGCAATGATGGATTGCACAAAAAGAGAAGGATGGCCTTCAAGCCAAGTTTGAAGAAGAGAGGGCACAGGTCAAGAAAGAAAAAGAACAGTTGCTTGCGAAACAACTTGGAGTCAAAGAAGCATATGACATAGCACTTCACTCCATGACAAGCTTAGAGCCAAAGGAAGAAGATCAAGTCAAGCATCAAGTAGCACATATCAAGGAAGTTATCCAGCAGCTACAACAAAGAATAGCAGACTTAGATCTCCGAACAGTACCTAGTAATCCGCAAGAGGTGTGAGACCAAAGAAAAGAAATTGCTTGAAGCGCAGTTGAGAGGATCAGAGCATTCACCATGGGATGTAAACAGTTAAGTGATCGCAGTGCCCAAACTTATGAGCGACTCACTGAAGATCCTGAATTGAAGGCACTGGAGTCACAGCTCCAGGAGGCAAAGCAGCAAGCATAAATAGTATAGGCGTAGCTGAAGCTCCTGTCACTTGTTGAAAGGATGAAGTAATCCCAAGAACAATGCACTTCTCAACAGTAGGTCCACACCATTCAGAGCAAAGTCATGGAAGTGACTCAGAGACTCCAACCTATACAGGATGAGGCTTGCCAACTGTTCGCAGAGATTGAAGGCCAAGGAGCAGAATTGGAGCAAGTCGTCACTACAACCGAACAATGCTTAGAGGGACCTGTCAACGAAGCAGTCATCCAAGAGTTCGTCGAGCAGGAGGTCTTGGCGCAACAACAGGTCGAAGTAGCTCGAGCCAAGCTCGAGGTTTTTGAAGTAGAGTTGCCTAGAGCAGAGTGACTCGGGATGAGTCACAGGTGAGTGTTAGGGGCATGTTGGCCCCTGACCAAGTTTTGAGGATCCTTGGTCATGTCTGACCCATTTTGAGACTTCGATAGGTTGTCGAAGGTGGAGCGCAAGTCGAATCGGAGAACGCGGGATCTCGACCCCTTTTTAGGGACTTTTGGGTTTTGGGCTTATGTAACGAGTATGGGGATGTTGGCCCATGGGTTTACCCATGCTTAGGCCTATTTTGTAATATATAAATAGAAAGCTAGGCGATGTAAGAGGTACCCGTAGGTGAGTGCTAGTACTAGCTATGTGCAAGAAGACGTGATTGAGACTTGAAGAGCTAAGTGCAAGTCATCTATAGTGCTTTGTGCATAGGTTGTGTAAGCATCTGTGTCTAGATCTACTCGGGGAAGGAGGATCTGGTGAAGTGCGCATAGATCTCCTGTCCTATGCGAAGTAGGATTTTGATGTCTTGTGCCTGTAAGAAGATTGACGAAAGATAATAAAGAAGACAAAGAATTGGTGGACGTAGCCCCAGGGTCGGGGTGATCCACGTACATCTTGTGTTATAGTTTCTTTGTGCAATGTATTGATGTGTTTATGTGTTTACTTGTTTAGATTATTTGGTATAGATGAATGATAGATAGATCTGTTGATTCTATGTGCTTAATAATATGGATGAATGCTAGATTTGACTGATGTGGATGTTCTTAGTGCTTGAATATCCTAGATCTGGTTGAATACTACGTTGCTCTATAATTAGGTTTTTATCTACGCTGTAAACTAAGATTAAGAACTAATGAATAATGATTGCTAAGTGCTTTGATAAGGTGTTATAATCACATATCTGTGTCCCAGCTAAGGTTGCATACATCTAGTCTTGCAACCACCCCTACCTCTACCTCGGGTTAGACTTCATCTACTTCATAGGTGTTGCACTATTGAGTGATGAACCCTGGGTCTACCCCTGTGCCAACAACTTTCATAACCAGTAGGATTCCTTTGTAGACCTTCATAACTCCACCTTGAACAATACTCTTATATCCTCCAATGTCTAAGACTCCCAAAGAAATTAGGTTCTTCCTAATCTCAGGTACATGTCTCACATCAGTTAGTATTTTAATAGTTCCATCAAACACCTTAATTCGAATGCTACCAATTCCCACAACTTTACATGAGATATCATTTCCCATGTAAATTATTCCATCATCTATAGGCTGGTAAGTAACAAACTAGTTTCTATGAAGACACATGTGATTTGAAGCACCCGAATCTAATAACCAATGTTGATCATGACGTGAACCAATACTAATTGATAAAACTTCATCATTCATACCTAAACCTATTGCTGAACCTGTTTCAATTGCGTTTGCTTCCTTCATTTCTCTTGGAGGGTTGTCTTTGGAGGCTTGTTGTCGCTTCCAACAGTCCTTCTTCAGGTTTCCCGATTTGCCACAAAACCATCACTTAAGCTTGCTTTTTCTACCCTTCGACTTTGACTAAGAGAAATCCCTCTAACCCTGTCCTCTTTCTTTGGGTCTACCTCTGACCATCATCACCTCAGATGTAGAGGTTTATGAATCGGTTTTCTTCCTTGTTTCCTCAGACGGTAGTGCTCCGACATTAACATCAAACTCAATACTTTCTGTTGTGCTTAAACTAATAAAGGTAATAAAGTGATCCCATGACGTGGGCAAAGAACACAATAATGTAATTGCCTTATCTTCAGATTCGAATTTCACTCCCATGTTATCCAACTGGAATAAAAGAGTATTAAAAGTATTTAAATGATCAACTATTTTTGTACCTTCCTTCATGCACAAATTGTACAATTGCTTTTTCAGGAAGATCCCGTTCTTCAAGAATTTCGTCATATACAAGCTTTCCATCTTTGTCCACAAACCGACTGTTGTCTTCTCCGAGACAATATTGAACATAACATCATCGGCCAAACACAGGCGTATGGCACTCAGTGCTCTCACATCAATCTCATCCCAGTCTTCATCTGTTATGGTCACGGGTTTCTTTGCTTTTCCTAAAAGTTCCTTCACCATGCCTTGTTGCACAAGCAGATTGTGCATCTTAACCTTCCAGATCTCGAAATTGTTCTTGCCATTGAACTTCTCGATTTCAAATTTAGCACTCTGAGTTTTTGCCATTAGTAGAAGGAAAAATTCCAAAACACCACTGCTTATAATAACCAAGACCCTTTAAAAAATAATGTGGAGGAATAATGGTTTAAACTTCCCAAGGTTTAATAAAAAACCTTTTACTAAAAAATTCACCTTTACTTTAATTCCTCCACCTTTTACATACTATATTTAATTTCAAATATAATAAACTCCTAACTGGTATAAACTCCACAAGATTTAATAAAAAAGTTTAATTAAAAAACCTTTTACTAACCCCACATTTTCCTCACCTTTTATTTTAAAAGAAATTAAAATTCACCTTTTTAATTCTTCCACTTTTTACATTTACATACAATATAATATGCGTACAAGATTCACCTTTAAATAAAAAACCTTTTTGAATTGTTTTAAACATTCACCTCACGACAAAGTCAATCCTTCAACTTTCAACCATCATATAAACCATAACTTCATACCTTCCCATTTAAAAAATCATACTTTTCAGTTTTTTTAAAAGAGAAACATGTGAATGTTATCTTAAGGGAGTCGTCGCACCATCCGATGCAGCTTCCCTGCGATGTGCTTGAATGGGTCGTCGCACCTCCAAATACAACCATGCTGCGACGATGTCAAGTGATTGTTGCCCCTCTCGATACAGTCATGGTGCGATGATCTCGGGAATTTCCAAGGAACGTAAGTTTGGCTAATGGGTTGTCGCACCTTTCAAGAGGAGGTCCCTGTGATGATGTGGAAATCGATGCATCTTACATAGGTTTTACTTCTGTGGCTCTTTTGAGAATTTGTTGCCTGCGATACTCTTTCCTCTAACCTATTATGATACCACTTGTTATATTTGTAAATGCGGAAACATAAATATCATATAGTCACGTAGAATTAAAAAACACAGAGATTTACGTGGTTCACCCAAACATTGGGCTACATCCATTAAGCGAAGGCATCGGTTGTCTTATTATTTAGATTATGG
Organism: Picea sitchensis; assembly: GCA_010110895.2. Lineage (NCBI taxonomy): Eukaryota > Viridiplantae > Streptophyta > Pinopsida > Pinales > Pinaceae > Picea > Picea sitchensis. Next base: position 20,470 of record SNQJ01S0060870.1, read on the forward strand.
AGATTACATCAACTCACTCACACTCCTGTCTGCCTCTACGAGCTTACATAAATTTATATACATTTAGACATAAAATTGATTATTAAATGCAATCTCATACATATTCTAACTTGGTCTATTGATTACAACCAACAATGAATTATAGGATTTGAAATCCTAATCCCAGAAGAATTCGTTGTCACCAATTTCCAACAATTATTACGTCAATAAATTGTAATGTAAACACTTTTTTACATAAACAATTTAAAAAAAATAAAAAAATAGAAATATTTTATTTAGCCAAAGTAAAAATAAAAATATTTATAAATAAAAGGAATAAATAAATTAAAAAAAAAATTTCATTTTATATATATTAATAATTATGAAAAAAACTAAAAAATAAATAATAACTAAATTTATTATCAATTTAAAAATATGCATATAATTAATATACATTTATCTTAATTACACCTCTAATCTATTCAAATATCTAAAATAGATTATTAAAAATATGCATATAATTAATATACATTTATCTTAATTACACCTCTAATCTATTCAAATATCTAAAATAGATTATTGCTAGTTTATTTATATATTATGGTTGAATTTTTGTTTATTATTATTTTTTTCATTATCATCTTAATCTTCTTCTTTCTTCTTGAATGCAAGTAATTATGTAACTTAAAATTCTACAATAAACTTATATATATATATATATATATATATATATTTTAATAAATATCAATCCAAAATACTAAATTTACTTATATTGTATTTCATATAAGAGAGCAGTCGGTGTAGAAGAATCATTCATGTTTTGGATGATTAAGAGGTTCATTTGCAAAGACATGATTTGGTTGAGAAGTAATTTTAATTATATTTAAGATATAGATATGTACAAATATAAAAAATGAATTTGTGTAAGAATTTATGAGCATAGAATTTCACATATATGTATAATTGATTAGAATATAATGTATAAGATATAATATATAATTAAAAATCATAGAATTTAAGATATTGAAGATAAAGTTTGATTTTTTTTTAAATTTATATAATATTGTATTTAAAAAAATAACAAATGGATATGTTATATTACAATCTAATATTTAATATTAAAAACAATAAAATAGTTAATTGAAAATTAATCAATTAAATATTTATTTTTCTAGATAATATATGCAAAACTTAACATTATCACTTTGCTTTTCTTCTTTAAAATTCTACAATAAACATATATATATATAGATATTCTTGCTAATAAATATCAATCCAAAATACTAAATTTACTTATATAGTATTTCATATAAGAGAGCACTTGGTGTAGAAGAATCATTCATGTTTTGGGTGATTAAAAAGTTCATTTGCAAAGGCATGGTTTGGTTGAGAAGTAATTTTAATTATACTTAAGATATAGATATGTACAAGTATAAGAAATGAATCTGTGTAAGAATTCATGAACATAGAATTTCACATATACATATAA
>SNQJ01S0060871.1:0-40983 GCA_010110895.2 Picea sitchensis
CATGTCAGACAGATTCAGAAGAAGAAGAGTATGATGAAGCAGAAGTTGATTACAAAGAAAAATTGATCAGTGCAATTAAATATCTAAGGAAAGAAAGAGAAGAAAACAATTCATCCAAGAAATAATTGACGAAGCAAAAGAAAAGTGTTCAAGGTTCTGAAAAGGATCAACAGGTCATCAAGAATTTAAGATCTCAACTAGAAGAGGCCAGAAGAATTGAAGAAACTCTAGAATATCAAAAGAAATATTTAGAATCCAACATAGCAGCACAAAAGGAAGATGCAGAAAAGAGAGAAAAGATATTGATGGATCATATCAATGAAAGAGCCAATGATTTAAACCAACTTGAGGAAGAGTTTGGTCAAGAAGAGAGAAGAATGGAAAAAGAAATAATTTCATTGAAAAACCAACTTGAAGAAGCAAAGAGAACAGAAGAGGTCATGAAGTCTTAGATAATGAAGAAAGAAGAAGAGGTTGAGAATCTTAAGAAGAAGTTGTCACACTATGATTCAAAATCGACAAGCTCAACAAGAAAGTTGAAGAGACAGAAACATCCACATCAGTTGTAGAGAATGAAGAGAAGCACTCTACGTTGCTAGAAAAGAATAATGAAGAAAATAGAAAGAGTTATGCAGAAGTACTCAAAGGAAGGAATCATTTTCAACCAGAATCTAAGAAAACTATTGAAGATACATCCTCAAGAATACCATCCATGTTCAAGCCACAAAAAAGATTCAATCATAATCATGATCAGTCAAAGAAAAAATTAATAAGGACTACGCCACAAAGAAGATCATTCACTCCCAGGTATGAAAATTTATTTTATGGTCATTGTTTTTATTGTACTAAATTTGGACATAAGGTTGCAGATTGTAGGGATTATAAAAGAAATGTTCAAGCAGACCGTGCCTATGTGGTCGCACATAACATTGAGTGTTACAAATGTCATAACTGTGGACACATAGCCAGTGATTGTAGAAGCATGATCGATACTTCCATGAAATATAATACTAATATCAGATATAAGAAAGTATGGATAAGAAAACAGAAAGAATAGGTGAACAAAGACTAGGTACCAGAGATCGCAAGATTGACAATAAAATGAGATGAAGAAAATTCTACAGAGAAAAGGAAAGATGTTAGATACAGAAAGGTTTGGAAAATAGATGAAATAAAGGAAGGAAAGGTAAATAAGGAATAAGTTCAAGAGATTGTACTTTCAGACATTGTAGTGACAGATGAATCCATAGATAGAAAGAAAGAAGTCATAGCTTATAGAGATAATAAATCTACCAATGAAGATGATGATGAATCTACTAATGAAGATGATGATGAATACACATCAGAGCGGGAATTTTTCTGAGCCATTCGGCTTAGAGACTCCCAAGTAATATGAATATTAGACAAGGGGAGTCTGTGTGATAGTTGTGACAGACCAAAGAACCATCCTTCAATCATCTTGCAGAGTTTGAGAAGACATATTCAGAGCAATTAGTTAGCATAAGTATAGTTTGATAGTATAATGATAAATGGGTTAGCATTATGGACAGTTGCGCAAGTAGAGTCTTGGACAGTATGGACAGAGATGGATTTGTAAGAAGACTTAGTAGGTTTTAATAGATATATGATAGTGGACGAGAGCATGGATTCATAGATTGTTTCAGGGAGTGGTTCAAAGAAAAAGGAACATTATCGTAATGGATGATAATTACACAGGAAATGGCTCAAACAATACTAATGGATCACAAATTGACAGATATTTTTTGGACAGAGGTAGTGCATACATCAGTTCACATTCAAAACATAGTAATGCTCAGAAACAACACTAATAAAACTCCCTATGAGCTATGGAAAGGAAGACCAACAAATGTGAAGCACTTCAGAGCTTTTGGAAGCAAATGCTACATCAAAAGAGAATATGGAAGAACGGGAAAGTTTGACTCTCGAATACTTGTTGGTTACTCAAGTACAAGGAAAGCATACAAGTGTTACAATCTAAGATTAAACAAAGTTTTTGGAAACAAATACATCAAAGAGAAGATGGAAGAATGGGAAAGTTTTGACTCTCAAGTGGACGAAGGAATATTTTCATGGGTACCTAAATCTAAGATTAAAACAGTTGGGTTAGTGGAAAGCATCAATGTAACAATTGATGAAACAGGCAGAATGTCAGAATCAAAACAAAGAAGAAAAAACAAATCAATGGAACAACTTTTGAAGAAGAAGATGAAAAAGAAGAAGAAGAGGAAGATGAAGATGAAGAAAATCCATCAGAAGTAGAAGAACAAGTTCAAAAATAAGTATCTCCAAAGGAACCTAGCAAATGAGTACAAAAGAATCATCCTTCAAATCAGATTATTGGAAACAAAGATGGCAGTTGAGACTATTAGAAGAAATCCATTCCACCAGAACAAACACACCTAGCACTATTATCTGCCAATTGAACCAAACTGTTTTAAAGAAGCCAACAAGGATGAATTTTGGAATAAGGCCATGATTTTAAAGAATTGGATCAAATAGAGAAAATGACACTTGGGGAATCTGGTCTCAAGACCAAAGAATAAGAATGTGATCGGCACAAAAATGGGTTTCCTTTAGGGAAAAAATTGAATGAATATGGATAGGTTACAAGGAACAAAGCTAGATTTGGTATGTAAAGGACATACAGATTGAATGAATCAACTTTGAAGAGACATTTGTCCCAGTTGCCAGAATGGAAGCAATCCATTTTCTTTAGCTTATGCATGCTCCAAAATGTTAAAGCATAATTGATTGACGTGTAAAATCATCTTTCTGAATGGGGAACTTGAAGAAGAAGTCTACATTGAAACAAACCAGAAGGATTTCAGTTGTCAGAGAACACAAACTATGTGTGTAAATCAAAGAAGGCCTTGTATGGTCTAAAAACAGGCTCCTATGAGCATGGTACTCAGGACTGGATAAGTATCTGCAGGCAGGGTTCAGAAAATGAAGTTCAGACAACAACATCATATTTAAGGTAAGTCATGCAATATTTTATTGAATGAAGTTTATGTTGATGATATTATTTTGTAGGTGATGATGACAGGTTAAGTCATAAATACTTCCAAAAGCACATGCAGAGTGAATCTGAAGGCCACGGTAGAACTATCCTTCTTGGGACTTCAGATACGTCAAAGAAAACCAAGGAATTTTTATTTCAAACCAATTATATCGGGAGAAATGCTAAAGAGGTTCGAATGGAAGATTGCAAACTAGCTATCACCCCATGCAAATAAGTTGTAAGCTGAGCAAAGATGATGATTCAAAAGTCTACAGATCAGATAGTCAATGATCAGCAGCCTACTATATGTGACACAACATCCAGACCAGATGTAATGCAGGCAGTTGACAGGTGGCACGATTTCTACAGCACCAAAGGAATCACATGTTAGCAGTAAAGAGGATCTTTAGATATCTCAAAGGAAGGAATAGAAGAGTTGGATTATGGTATCCAAAAAGGAAAAGAACTATCACTTATGGCCTGCTATAGATGGAGATTGGATAGGTTGTATTGATGACCAACGAACCACCAGTGGAGAAAGGTTCTACTTAGGTGAGTGGTTGTATTCATGGCTAAGCAAGAAACAATCATCGATATCTCTATCATATAGCTGACGCAGAGTATATTGCAGCAAAAACATGCTAAAACACATGTCCTTTGGATGAAACAAAATTTGACAGATATACAGGTTGAGTATGATGAGCCCATTCCAATATATTGTATAAATACAAGTGCCATTAGTATCCTCAAAATCCCGGTGATTCACTCCAATACTAAGCACATTCCAATCAAGCATCACTCTCTACGGGAACAGATCAGTAAGAAAGCAACACTTGTTGAGTATGGGGCAATAAAAAGAACAAGTGCTATACATGTTTACAAAACCACTTCAATGGGAATCCTTTAAACATCTTCGCCAAAGACTTGAGTTATTTCTACTCCAGAAAATGAATGATTTTGAATGCCATCCATATGTCTTATATGTACACAAGGAAGCACCATAAGAGGGACACTTGTCAGGGGAGCAGCCCTGGATGGAAAAGATACCTTTCCATTGATGACAAAGGGGGAGATTTATTAGATGCAAAGGACAGGGGTACGGTTTTAGGGGAGCATGAGTGATATGATTTCAGTGTTCCATCAGAGGCTTCCACTAATGCCAAAGGGGAGATTGTTGATTAAGGTTGGTGTCATTGATGTAAACACTCAAGAAAGATCTATAGCACAAAGGTTTGGGTAATCGGCCCAATAGTAATGATAAAATATGACTCTATTATTGTTTTTTCATGGTTGAATAAGAAGTAAATATGGATGAACTCCAAAAGTGGTCCCCTTATGGTGAAATCCCTCAACAGGAAGATGCTTTAGGATAAGAGAACCCAGCTTAAATCTGTGAATGAGGATGAAGGAAAGACTTGTTTGTGGTAACATCCGATGTATATTCTTTGTCATGTCATTTCTGGTGGTATGTGGAATGTCACATAATTCCTCATGGCTAGAGAGTTATGGCCATGATAAGTTGGAGACCCTAGGTTTGGGTAATTGGACCCAAGTTTGTTTCATGTAAAATGGTATTAGAGTTATGACATATTTCGTGATAATACTATTCTATATGGATATTACATGTCATTCCATTTTTAGTGGTATGTAGAACGTCACATAACTCTCACGGTTTGAGATTTATGGCCTTACGAAGTTGGAGGACCCTCAGCATTGTCATCTAGAAGCCCCAAAAGGTCAAAGTAATGAAAGTGGTTTTAAGAGGATTTTAAAAGGTAAATAATAAAGTGAAGTGATGAGTGTATTATAATTCAAAGTGAATACAAAATAAATTATTTCAATAATAATTTTAATGGAGAAATTAGAAGTGGACCCAACCCTAAAATAAGGAAAGTGGGCCCAAGTGATCTAGAAGATGTTTTTAAGGAAGCTACTTGGAGAGTATAAATAAGAGGCAAGGATCTCTCATTTGAATCACAATTGAAAATATTGAATATCTATAGGTGTTTGAGGTTTACAAATGATATCTAAGCCTAAATTCTGAGGAAAGTGAAGAAAAGAAGGCCGAAATGCAAAGAAGGATAAATTATTTTGATGGTGCTTTCTAAGGTTTGTTATTTTCAGGTCATCTCACCATTTTCGCTATAATTTTTTTTTTATAATGATTCAGATCCTTAAATTGCTATGAAAGTGGAAAATAGGGTTTGTGGCCAGTCCTGAAACTAGTCAAAATCAGGTGTTTCGGGTAAAAACGTCATAACTTCTTCATAACAAATCCACATTCAGTGAGACAAAATGTGTTAGTTAGGGTACATTCTTTAGTATTCTATGTAACTATTTCAGATCATTTCATTAAATATTTTGTGTGGGGCACGCTCTACAAGGTCATTCTCTAGAATAAGCCAAAATTCAACAAGGTTTGTCATTTTTGCTATAACTCATTTTCTGAGAGGTTCCAAGTAGTGCCACTTGGAGGAATTGAATAAAACACATTGAAGAACATTGTATATCAGTTTCAAAGCATTATACATTACAATTTCAAAGTTATGATTACTTCAAGTTAGGGTTGTTGACTAATCCAAAACTAGGCATGTGAGACTAAAGAAAAGTTTGATGAAAATGCTAGTATCTTATTTTTAAAGTTAAGGAAGGTTTGCAGAAATGTGATGATATACACTAGCTTTGTTACAAAGCTACAAAGAATATTTTGATGATAAAATTAATGAGGACTTTTGGTTGTGGCACATGTTGAGTACATGGTTGAGATAAGTAGTTGATGAGTTGACACATACATGCAGTGTATAGTTGATGATGTTGTAAATATTGATGATTCATAGTTTATGAGTAGTTGACACATGATTGGAACATACTTGGTACATGGTTGGATGCACTTAGTTAGGGTACAGGTTGATTACAGGTTGGTGCATGGTTGATGCACTTGTTTATGGTACAAGTTGGTGCATGGTTGATGCAATTGTTTATGGTACAGGTTGACTATAGGTTGGTGCATGGTTGATGCACTTGTTTATGGTACAGGTTGATTATAGGTTGATTACAGGTTGAGGTACAGGTTGATTCATGGTTCAGACTTATTGGTACATGTTTATAGCAGTATATCTCATAGTGATAGTGTGAAAGTAGTTCCATCATTCTACTTCTACTTCAGGGTGGCAGGACGGGTCAAGGACAGGTGGTTGTAGCCACCTTCCGGTTGTAGCCAAAGAACATAGGGTTTTGTAGCCTCCTTCTAGTTGTAGCCAGAGAATTGGGGAGTTGGAGCTTCCCTCAGGTTGTAGCCTAAGAAACTAGGGGGTTGGATCCTCCTTCCAGTTGCAGCTAGAAAAAAAAGGAGGTTGGTGCTTCCAATGAATGTAATTCTTCAAGACATATAAGAAAAAACATTCTGTGTTTTTCTCCCGATTTGAGTTTCCACGTAAAACACTAGTGTACTGTGTATGTGTATGATTGTTAATTTGTTCATTTCTTATTTACTCTGCAGTTATTGGATAATAATGCTTCATTGATATAACACTTGGATTATATGGTTAAAAGGGACTTATTGCTCTATTACTGATTCACCCCCCCCTCTCAGTAATCCAATATTGACACCTATCTCTGTAGAAGAGTTTCCTCCTAATGAATTCTTCTTCAGTAAGAAAAGGAAGGATGTGGTGAAGCAAGAAACATACCAAAGAGCAGGTGTAGTAAGTAAAAAATACAAAATCTTAGAAGATGGGGAAGCCTTGGAAGTGGAAGAATTCACCGATGAGATAGAACTAACATTGGGGGCTTATGCAACAACCAACCAACATCCAGTTAGAACCATGAGGGCACGGTTGAAACAAAAGAACCTATTGATCAGGAAGTTGGAGGGTCGGTTAGCAGTGCTAGAGACAACTTCCAGGGAGGAAGAAAACAAAGGTTTCGAGCAAGCCAGAGTGACTGATCAACAGGAAATTGAAAGAATTAAGTCCAAACTTAAGCAAATGCATCAGTCGGCAAAAACAAGCCAAACGCAGGTAAGTCAACAGGAAGAGAAAATAAAACTGTTGCAGTCTAAATTAATTTCTGTTGAAAACCAGGTCATAAACATAACAGTATTCCAATCCCAAGCCACAAAAATACGAAATAAGGTAGAAGTAGCTCAACAGGATCTACTTGCCAAAGTAGAAACCATCCAGAATCATTTTCATATGATATAACAAGCATTGAAGGATATCTCCTTGAGAGAAAGAGAATTGACAACAACTCAGATTGTTTTCCAAGAAGTTGTTATAGCAACAACGAAAGAAGAGGCGGCCATCAGTTCTAGGTTGTCTATCCCAGAGAAAGCCAGAGGTAACATCTTACTAAAGGCATGGGAACATAATATATCTGAGAGAAGAAAAAGAGATAAATATATGAGAGATGTTTGTGAAGAGACATTCATCTTGATAAATAAAAATTTGTTAGATCTCGATAAAGAAAGTACTGCTGGAACACTGGACAAAATTAACATAGCCAAACATCTACTGGATATCAAGGAAAATGGGGAAAAAGGACATATTGAATTATCTCAGGTAAGTCAGATCAATATCGCCCAAGTGGATAAATGGTTGATAAGACCAAGCTTGCAATTGTGGTCTATTATCACGGAATATCGACAAGTAGAAAAAATATTGCCACAGTTGGCAAAGGATTGTTACACTTTCGAGGCGAACAGTCAAGCCGAACCTTCCAAGATGATAGCCTAGTTGGTAGAAAAGTGTGTTTTTTTGTATCGAGCATGGGAAAGGGAAGAATTTGGTGGGGAAGTAAGGACATATTGTAATACCATCCTACTTTTGGAGCCAGAGAACAAGAAAAGAAAACACCCCACCCACATGGAGGAGGACAAGAGACAAGGAAGTGAAATTCTTCATTCTCCATTTGTAACTGAAATTTTTAGAACGATTAGAATTCAAAGCATTGTAAAATTTTGTATAAGTATAATTTTGAGAAAGGGAGAAAGGGATTTTTTCCTTTGGCCGATTGTACCAGAAAATATCTCTTTAGCCAGAATTAACACAAAGTAGATCGAAGACTCTTTTTTCTGTCACGACTGGGTTATGTGTTTCTTCATTTATTTCGCATTTCACATCATTTCTCATATGTGTCTTTAATGAATGCTTAGATTCAAATTTAGTACAACCTCTACTGTGGTGGTCATTTTGTTTAGTTATCTAATCATTTACAACTTTTCCTCTGTATCGACTATCAACAGGTACAAGACCAGTGAATTTTTTAGATTTATATATCATATGCTTCATTAAAGTTTTTCTTACTTATCTTCTTCTTTTTTCGCAAGGTGAGATTCTTCCCTGATTGATGCCTCACATTGTTCAACAGATATATGTTTTCTTTCACTTCATGCATGGTTTTAGATTTTAACTCAGTTACGGAAAACAACCTATGATTTCATTACACTATTAATTCGATTGTGGGATTTTTTGTTGTATAATCTAAAGGTGAAACAACAACCAACGCTTTACAAAACCTCCATTCCTTTATGACTGCCCCTGTTGCATGACAACCCAACTTAGAACCTGGTCTCTCATATCAAACCATCCTCACTTTAAACCTTTTCGATACCATTATGAAAACTGCTACTACTCGGGCCAAACTTGAACTTTCATGGGCAGCCATTGAACATGATATAACCATTCAGGAACAATTAGAAGCTAGACCCAAGCAACTTAGAAACTAGCCTTAGCATCTTTTCTCAGTTGTTTCCTCCAGTTACATATTTCACACTTTTGGATGCCTAGACTTGGTACTTTATAGGCTTAAGTATAGACTCTGGAACAACATCTTTTTTGGTGTCGTTGTCTTGGATGGAGATACAAAATTATTTTCCCTGGGAGAATGACATTTGCAAGTTTCTACTTTTTGATAGTGAACAAAGAGTGAACAAATTATAAAGGATAAGTTTTTATTATTCACTTGGCGACTACATGTTAAGTAAGATGGAATCCAGTCAAAGGAACACCAGACAAAATCCAGATGGTAAACAAATCACGCCTATTCCCGACCCCAAAAAAATTATAAAATCAAGAGGTTCCCTCAAGCCAACTACTGCGGCCTACCAGATTAGACACATACAACCCAAGGCCAAGACCCCACTTGAAGCATAGACTTTCTTAAGGAGCTCTCATCAAAACCCTCTCTGAAGAAATGAAGATAGTTGAGGATGAAACCCTAAACCCAAATTTAGCTTTCTTGAAAATTAAATCTAAAACTCATACGACTACTTCGGGCGTAAACAGAGGTGAAAATCCCTCAGTAAATCTCACATCGATTGATACCCCTATAAATCTTCAGTTGGATTTCCTGACCCCACTAATTCTCGAAGAGTATACCATATATTCAGATTCCACACCTGCATGTTCCCCCATTTACATCTCTTGCAAGTCAGAGGAATGAAGCCCTCGTATCCCATTTCCACCTTTTTCAGTCTTCTCATATTTCGAAGAAGCTAAACATTCTCTACACATATTCCAAAATACTCTGTACAACGTACTGTTTTCCTCTCCTATAGTATCTATGGCTGCGGCAAGAGGAGGAGTGGGAGGCCAAGCATTTCCCCCACCACCGAGGATTTTCGCTAAAGTAGCTACCAGATACGCCCCTTTGGTCCTCCAGGTAACCCTACATGAATTGCCTCAAAACTACATGAAAAACCTACCTAAGTTTACAGGGGAAGGAGACCTAACCATGACCAAACATATAAATTTCTTTGACCAATTTGCATACATCCTAGATCTCGAACATGAAGATGTGTATTCACGGTTGTTTGTCCAAACTTTCGAAGGACGAGTGAGAACCTAGTTTCGAAGTCTGCCCGCAGGTTCGATATTATTCTATGATGCTCTACAAGATGCTTTTCTTAGGCAATGGGGAGAAAGGAAGGATCATTTATACTATTTGACCGAGTTTGGATCTTTGAAGAAAAAAAGTTCAGAAACCGTTATGGAATTCATTCAAAGATTTAACAAATTATATAATAAGATCCCAATCAAGGTTAAACTATCCCAACCTACAGCCAAGGTAAACTTTGCAGGAGCTTTCGAACCTGATTTCACACTTTTATTAAGAGAAAGGAGAGGGGACAAACTAACCCGAATGCAATATGATGTCATGGAGATTGAGTCAAACATGATGGATTCTAGTAAACTAAAAACAAAAATAGAAACGGGAAATAGAGAGACCAAAATTTTTAAAGAACAAGCGGGACCTTCAAGATTAGGGAGGTCCTCAGATGATAAAATAGATGATATTGCTAGGATAATAAAGGAGATATCAAACAAAAGTTCAAGGATGGAGCTAGATCAATCCAAAGTAGATCAATTTGTTAAGAGGGATTTTAGAAGAAACCCCAATCCTCAAATTCAACAAAGACAGATTAAAAATGAAGACCAAAAAATTCAAACTCCTTTAAAAAATGAAAATTTTATAGGAGGAAATGACTTGCAAGAGTTTGAGGATCTAGGATAAGACATTAACATTCTGGGTGACGATTGCATAGAACCTTATCTAACGAAGGAAGATTATGAGAGGTCTCTAAACACAGAACAACCATCAAATAAAGATAACAACATAAATAATGTAGGTGATTATGCCTATCAAGGGATGGTTGATACTATAATGGTCAAGCTCCAACATAAGTATAATCTGAGGCCTAAAAATAAATCTGTGTCGACTACTAAAACAAAGAAGATCCTTCCAAGAGGTGAAACATATGAGCATATTCCGAAAGACATCGAGATACATAATACCAAAATAAAGGAGGTTGAGGTCCAAACATTGGAAACAAAACTAAATGAAAATAAAAAAATGCAAACAAATAATCCAGAAAGGAAGGAAACTGAAGCTTCAACTAAAGAAACAAATAAACTCGTGGGGGGTTTCAGCCTGGAAAATGAGATAAACAAGATAAAGATACAAATACCTTTGGTCGAATTGGAAAAGAATCCTATGTACAGAAAGAAAATAACCAAAATGATAAACTTTTCAGATTTAGAAAGTGAGTCTGATGTGATAAATTTGGAAAACGATAAGCCTATTATAAATTTCAGCCCACATTTCGAAGGCGCCATGGATACCGTCGCCCCTTTCTATATCACACTGAATGTGCAAGATCGTCTACTGCATAATTGCATTCTAGACTCTAGAGCCTCACATAACGTAATTCCCAAGTCTATTATGGACAGACTAGGCCTCGAAATCAGCAGGCCATACAGAGACCTGTATTCTTTCGATTCAAGGAGATTTAAGTGTATGGGTATGATCAAAGATCTAGTGGTAACTTTTGCACAGGTGCCAGTAAAAAATGTTCTAATGGATGTAGTTATTTCCAATATACCTCCGAAGTATGATTTTCTCTTATATAGGTCTTTGGGAGCCAATCTTGGGGTATCTCTTCAATTAGACATGACCTATGCCACAATTCCCGTTTTTGGCAGACAATTCACTCGGCTATACAGAGAGACACAGTTAGCATATACAGTAAGTGATCCATAGAATCCTAATAATTATCCTATTTATGTCCTTGATCAAGACCTGGGTAATTGTATTTTATCTTTTGATGATGGTGCAAATGATTGTATAGAAGAAAATTTTATAGAGGAAAATAAAGATAAAAAGATAAATGAAAATGTGTGTAACTCTAGGATTTGAAAAATGTTCTTTGATGATGCTTCGTCATGTGAAGGAGCAGGTGCAGGACTATGTTTTGTAGCACCTGAAGATGAATTTGTTATCCCTTTTTCTTACAGACTACAGTGGCACATAGACTACATAAATAATGTATGTGAGTACGAAGCCCTATTCTTGGGACTAGAAGCTGATAGGAAGATGAACATAAATAACTTGGAATTCTATGGAGATGTGGAGTTGATTGTGAAGGAGATAGCAGAAGTACCAGGCCAAACACCCGATATTAAGATCTTACAGAAATTGCGCCTGGGATCTAATAGAAAACTTTTTCTCATCGGTACATGTTCATTACATTCCACGTATAGGAAACCTAAAAGTTGATTCATTAGCCAAAGAAGCCTCAACTTTCACACCTCCTATAGCTTTCAAAATGAAGTATCAGATAGAGGTGAGGTACAAACCCTCCATATCGAATAATATACAACATTGGCAGGTCTTCGAAGATGACGAACAGATTAGAAAATTCCTCGAAATGGTAGACAATTTCGCTGAAAAATCACATTGACCAAGAAAACCAAAATGAACATACTTGGATTATGCAATAAGGGGAGGTTCCTCAAGAGTTCCAAGAAAATATCATGAATCATAGCATGTTTGTTTTAGAAAACAATCAGATTCCGAAAGTTCTAATCCCTCTAGAAATATTGTTTGACCGAAATGACATACCCCTAAAATCTACTTTACAACCTCAACCAGAAGAAGTTGAGGATTGTGACATAGGGACTAAAGAGGAGCCTAGAATAGTAAATATATCAAAATATCTTCCCCCTGAGATGAAAGGGAAGTATGCAGATTTACTCCAGTAGTATACAGATGTGTTCGCTTGGTCTTATGATGAGATGAGAACTTATGACAACATGGTGATCGAACACAAAATACCTTTGAAGCTCGGTGTTAAACCTTTCAGACATAAACTCTGGAAAATTAATCCCATGTTATTACCCATGGTCGAAAAGGAAGTTAAAAAGATTTTGGACGCAAAAATAATTGTGCCACTGAGATACTCTGACTGGGTAGCTAACCTGGTCCCGGTTAAGAAGAAGAGTGGAGATATCAGACTGTGTGTGGATTTTATAAATCTAAATAAATCCTCCCTCAAATACAATTATCTACTTCCCGAAATGGATCATGTTTTGGAGAAGGTGGTTGGGGAAAATAGAATGTCAATGATCGACAGGCTTTTGGGTTATAATCAAATCATTGTCAGTGAGAATGATAAAGAGAAAACAATCTTCACCACCCCTTGGGGAACATTTATGTATGACAAAATGCATTTTGGTTTAATGAATGCAAGTGCTACCTTCCAATGTGCTATGGATATCGCTTTCGTCGGCAAGAGAGATAAATTTTTGGTCATTTACCTTGATGATCTGACTATTTTTTCCAAATCTGATGAAGATCATCTAATACACCTCAAGAAAACGTTTGAGAAGTGCCGAAAATTTGGTCTATCTTTAAACCCTAAGAAGTCTCACTTTGCGATGCAAGAAGGTAAAATCTTGGTCCATATTTTGTCTCGAGACGGAATTAAAATTGATCCTAAAAGGGTCAAAGCCATAGACACTATACATATCCCTAGAAATGTAAAAGAAATTCAATCATTTTTAAGAAAAATAATTTTTTTGAGGGGATTTATCTTGAATTTAGCTAAAATCGTAAAATTGATCACAGATATGCTGATGAAGAACAACGAAGTCAAATGGATGGTATAAGCCAAAGCGTTGTTTTCAGGTATCAAGAAAGTTATAAGAGAAGCACCCATGCTGGCCAACCCTGATTATCTCAAAGAGTTTCTAATTTTCTCATTTGCCTCTGAACACACGATCGCGGCAGTACTCCTCCAGAAGAACGAAGAGGGTATTGAGAAACAGATAGAATTCTTTAGTAAAAGCCTTAGAGATGCAGAATTGAGATATGATATAATGGAAAAGCAAGCATACGCTATGGTAAAGGCACTGAAGGCTTTCAGAACCTATGTGTTACACTCCAAGGTAATTGTATATGTGCCCACCAGTTCTGTAAAAGATATATTGGTGCAACCCGATAGTGAAGGGAAGATGGGTCGGTGAATCGCTAAAATTCAAGAATTTGATTTAGAGGTCAAACCAACAAAGCTTATAAAAGGACAGGGCTTGGCTAAGCTCTTAGCCGAATCAAATTTCAGAGCGCTCAAAATAAATAACCTGCAAGAATACTAAGGATGTGCGAACATAGATGAATTTGATGACCAAATAGCTCCAACCAGAATCGAAGAGAAGTTTGTCTTATCAGGTTGGTATAAAGACATAGTATCATACCTTATGACCCTAAATAGCCCAAGCAATTTATCTCCATCTAAATCCAGGACACTGAAATTACATGAGGTAAAGTATTATATATCCGAAAGCCAATTGTTCTAGAAATACCCTATAGGCTTCCTTTTGGTTTGTTTGGTAGAATCAAAAGCAGAAAAGGTCATAAACAAATTTCATGAAGGATTATGCAGAGGACATCACGCGTGGAGAGAAATGACTTATAAAATCCCGAGGGAAGGATATTACTAGCCTAAAATCTTTTCAGATGTCAATACCAAAGTCAGAGCCTGTAAATATTTCCAATTGTTCACAGGCAAGTAGAAACTCCCAGCATTACCTTTGGTTCTGATTAAAATAGATGCCCCATTTCAACAATGGGGGTTGGATTTTATAGGCGAAATTAACCCACATTCCAATGCTCAACATAGATGGATTCTGACTGCTACCAATTATTTCACCAAATGGGTGGAAGCTATTCCAACTAGAAGAGCGACAAATTCAGTGGTGATAGACTTTATGGAAGAAAACATACTATCTAGATTCAGTTGTCCCAAAAAAATAGTTATAGACAATGCCCAGACGTTCAAATCCATGGTGATGGTTAGCTTTTGCCAAAAATACAATATTATACTGGGCTATTCTACAACATACTACCCCCAAGGCAATGGGCTTGCCGATTCATCGAATAAAATCCTAATTACCATAATTAAGAAAGTATTGAACGAAAACAAAAAATCTTGGCATGTGCATTTGAAGTACGCCATGTGGGTGAATCAGATAGGCACCAAGAAATCGATTGGCACTTGTCCTTTTCAAATGGTGTATGAGACCGATGTAGTGCTACCCATAAATCTAGCCCTACCCGTAATGAAACTTTGGCAGGATGAAAAAGAAGAACCAAATCACATCACAAGAAGGATAAATCAGTTGATCGAAGTTCAACAAAACAGAGTGGAGGTAGACGAAAGGCTTCATAGGTATCAAGACAATATGAAATCATTTTTTGATCATAAGGCTAAAGACAAGGAATTCCTCCTTGGTGATTTGGTTTTAAAATGTAATGATAGAAGGGAAGACTCGATAAAACATGGAAAATTTGATCATATCTGGTATGGTCCATTCAAAGTCATAGCTTCTGAATTGAAGAACTCGTTTCTGTTAGAAAATTTGGACAGTAAAACCCTTAATTCCCCCATCAATGGGTGCTATCTGAAGCACTATATGCAATAAATAATTTCCAAATTTCCACTGTACATACCGGTTTGTGTTTTTGTTTTTATATCTGTTCGGTAAGTTTTATTTTCTTTTTTTCATCACAAATAAAACAGGTTAGTAATATAAAATATTCAACACAATGAATTCCATAAATTTTAAAATCTTGACGCTCTTCGTGTTGCTTTCTTAGAAGATTCCAGTTTACAACCCTGACATCATAAAGAGAAGAATGAATGGTCATGTATTGGGAAACTGATTCACCCGAAACAGGTGATAAAAGATCATTTACTAAGATGAGAACGAAAGGGTAAGGCAAAGGTATGAATTCCCCAAATATTTAGATTGCAAATGAAGGTCACCTAAGTGGAATAATGGGCTCGTGAGCATGAAATTTTTCACTCGATGGATTATCAAAAGAGTAATTTTTTATTGTGGATTCTAAGAAGTTCCCCTGGATAAGATAAAAATAATCAAAATAAAACAGAAGAAGTTGAAGAGTCCTAATTAAGAAAAAGGTTCCAGGAGTCAGGATTGCATTATAACACCTATGCTTATGAAATATGAAACCTCCCTTGTCACTTTGTTCCGAATATTTGATTCTTTCCCCTTGAATCCTGATATCTTCCCATGGTTTTCATAGAAGGAAAGGAGGTTGCACCATAGCTCTGAAAGCCGACAAACATTTTTTTCTGAACACCATCAAAAAAGGTGGCAAGTTCTTGTGAACCCTTAGCCCTCACTGAACTTAGATGTTCTTAGGCTAATCCTAACTCCCTTGGTTTTTTCAACAGGTCTTGATGATTAGTCTTGCTCGAAATAAGGCCCCTGGAAATAAACTCTCCCCTAAAGCTTCCCTTCCAACTAAGATGTTTAGAAGGTCAAAGGAAAACTGATCTAGAGTAATCAAAGTGAGTGAACATACATCGACTGGAAATTTATACGCAGATATTACCCCTGGTATACCTTCTAAAATTGATTGCCCCCACTTCATGGAAAAGGAAAATATAAGATAGATGGTGAAAGGAAATTCAAAAAATTGATTGCCCCCATCTAGTCCGAAAAGAGATGATGAAAGGAAATTCACAAAATGATTGCCCTCATCTCATCATTTAAATGCAAATTTACGGCTCAAAGTGGTGAAAGGAAATTCAATAAATGGAATCAGACAACTTCACCTGGGTACTAAACAGGCTCGTTGGAAGTGAAGCAATGTCTAAAACATTTGTAAGCCTGTTACACATGAATTATACTGTACTCTAGTAATTATTTTTCTTTAAAGACTAATATGCATCCAAGGTGCGTGCAAGACTCCTTGTTTAAAAACATTGAAGTTACTTCACCTTGATGCAAGAAAAATCAATAAAACCTGTTCAAATCCCCAAGATTGTTTTGATCATCTTGAGTAGACCCAAATTCAGTATTAGAGGAGCAGGAGGACTAATTTTGAGATGAGAGATTGATTAAGTTTGAAAGATTTCAGAAGTAAAGTGAAAACCCCTTTCTCCCTCCATATCCTCTTCCCGGACAGGTTTTGAAGAAGCAAAATAATGTCTCCATTTACCCAATAAAGGCACTTGGTCTACTGTTCTTCTCATCCCACAAGGAGACGAGATCCCTAGTTGGAGCCTATGTTGGAACACCTTTTATGTTTTCGAATAATCTGGTCATCAAAGGTCGAAGCTTCCTATTTCTAAGTATTGAGACAACACACCTAAGCCTAAAAATTTAGACTTCGCGATTTTGTATATATCATGGTCATACATATCTGAACCCTCGATATTCCAACACATGAACTAGCGAAGTCAGCTTAAGTTTAATCACATTTTTTTAACTTTTAAACATGGATTATCACCTTTGATACATCATGCTCTCACGTTTCGGGAGTCACACCTTGAACGCCCTTCGAATGCCTGACACGTGAAGTTGCGAGTTTAGTTTAAGTTAAAACTAGTTAATAACAAGAATAATGAATTTTAAGCCATTTTTAATCTTCGTCGCGGTTTCGCAACTCGACGGTTGTTACCCCAGAAACAACACATTTGTAGCTTCGATCCCCAAATACACAATTATCATTAATTAATCAGGGTTAAGTAAGAGCTTAAGTCAAATCACAATCAATCAACCAAATCGCAATATCGCGATTTTGGGGTTCGCGGATTCAATGAGTAGGAGTAAAATCATCCAATACTGTGAATTTTGAAAAGGGGATTAAGGACTAAACAAACTTAATAAGAGGTTTAACTAAAGTAATTAACACCTTAAAAAAACTTCAACTCGTACGACCTACGAATCGAGAATTAAATGTTGTCGCGATCCTCCTGAATCGCGAGCTGTCGAACATTTATGGCATTTATGAAGAAATTTAGTGAGGTGACTGATAGTAAGATCTCGTTTTATTTCTAAATCTTTCTATTAAATGATTTAAACGTTCTGTCAGTAAGTAATCGCACAGATTTATGTGCTCAAAGCGAAAAGGTTTCAGTCAATATCTTAGATTTCTTTCTAATTTGTGCAGAGCCAAGTTCACCAAGATAACCTCTCTCTGTGTTTTCATTTTCCGTGATAGGGGATATAATTGAAAGGTTCTATCAAAACATGGATGTATGTATCTGACATCCCGCAATCCGAGCTGATAGATTGTCCAGATGATTCCAGTGATAACGAGAAAGACGACTTGTCCACCATATACAAAATCATCACTTAGTCGGATATGCACAAGATAGAAACAAGGCCACATATTTTTCCCTATTATGATATGATCAGATGGGTGCTAGACCATGTAAACATCCCAACTAGGACAATTTTCAATGAGCAGAAGGTGGCAATTGGGACATTCAAACCAGAGCATTTACGGGAAATGTATAAATTTTATCCCACAACAAACCTTACTCACAATGTCATATTCTTGGAGGGTTTCAAAAAGAAGGAATGCGAGCAGTTTGGGAAAATATTATCCGATCTAATCAAGGACTAGGTTTCTCACCCCGCAAAATTCAGGGTCGACACTAATGGAATTTATTCAATCTCATCGTTGGTACCACAATTCATGTATATAGCAATGATGGTTTGCAGACTATATGGGAAGGAGGATACCTCTCTCTTTTTTCTCCCATGGGTACCACTTATGCACACAGTAGCAAAGGGATTCTCTTTCGACTGGGCCAAATTGTTGTCATACAATATGGCCAGTCGAATTACAAAATATCGATCACAAAAGGTGGGCGGTAAAGTGTCCTCATTCTTCATGTATGCTAACATCATAGATGCTATTTGCTTCATGACACCTTTCCCACTAATGAGTTGGAGCTGGACTCCAACTAATGCAGAGCCTATTCATATCTACCACTCGAAACTCTAGGAAGATAAAGCCAAAGAACTCATCTACGAGATTTTCAACTGGGTAATGGTGCCCATGCATGTCTCTATCTTTGGCCATCTGCCTCCCAGGATTTTAGATAACATCACGACCAACCTGAGAAGCGTGTAATATTGGTATATAGATGTGAAATTTTTGTATATTAGGGTTTTTGGCACCTCTATCCCCCCATATGCTCTACCGCTATTCTTACCAGACAAGCTAGTGTGTCATGAGATCGCCAAGAAAACTGTGCTCGGTGGGATAATAAAGGAGCTCAAAGGAGTGTTGAAGAAGGTATGGACACCTTTCCCCATTCACATTGGTACATATTATTTATTAGATTTAGGCCATGCCAAAGCAGAGGCTACGGCCTTGGAGGAAATGAAATTAGTGGACATTGAGTTTAAGAAACATGACCCTAATAAGGTTGTGAGTAATCACATGGCGAGTTGTGGGTTGAAGAGATACAAACATGAAGACTCACCTCATGACAAAGGATTTTGAGGTGTGAGGTCCTACTCTAAAGTCTTGAGCCGATTTCAATCTCTACTACTCGGTGATATGACCGATTTTTATACATTCCAAGAGAACAGGAGAAGTTTATTCCCTAAAGTTTTACAGGGCACAAACTCACAACCTTCGAGTACACAGCAAGAAGAAGATAAAATTTCAGCGGGTGCGAACCATGGAAAGCAAGAGACTCAGGACAAGTCAGAGGAAACTAAGATCTCAAATCAGGAAGAAGAGATCCCCAACCAAGAAGAAGGAAATCCAGAGATAGTTAACAAGGAAATCGGCAGCCCCATTACATCCATCACTCCGTTACAATTCACAAAGAGGAACCCTGATACAGAGTGGATATTCAAGGAGGACCTAACACTTATCTCTGTAGAAGAGTTTCCTCCTAATGAATTCTTCTTCAGTAAGAAAAGGAAGGTCGTGGTGAAGCAAGAAACATACCAAAGAGAAAGCACAGTAGCTAAAAAATATAAAATCCTACCAGATGGGGAAGCCTTGGAAGAGGAATAATTCATTGATGAGAAATCAGGAACATTGGGGGTTTACGCAACAACCAACCAATATTCAGTCGGAACATTGAGGGCACGGTTGGAAAAAAATAACCTATTGGTCAACAAGTTGGAGGCTCGGTTAGCAATGATAGAGACGACTTCTACGGAGGAAGAAAACAAAGGTTTCAAGCAAGCCAGAGTGATTGATCAACATGAAATTGAAAAACTTAAATCCTACCTTAAGGAGATGCATCAGTCAGCACAAACAATACAAACATAGGTAAGTCAACAGGAAGAGCAAATAAAACTGTTGCAGTCTAAATTAATTTCTGTTGAAAACCAGGTCATAGAAATAACAGTATTCCAATCCCAAGCCATGGAAATACGAAATAAGGTAGAAGTAGCTCAACAGGATCTACTTGACAAAGTAGAAACCATTCAGAATCATTTTCATAGGATAGAATAAGTATTGAAGGATATCTCCTCGAGAGAAAGAGAAGCGACAACAGCTTGGATTTCTTTCCAAGAAATTGTTATAGCAACAATGAAAGAAGAGGTGGCCATGAGTTCCAGGTTGTCTATCCTAGAGAAAGCTAGAGGTAACATCTTACAGAAGGCATGGGAACATAATATATCCGAGACCAGAAAAAGATCTAAAGAGATGAGAGATGCTTGTGAAGAGACATTCAGCTTGATAAATAAAAATTTGTTAGATCTCGATAAAGAAAATAGTGCTAGAACACTGGGAAAAATTAACATAGCCAAACATCTACTCGATATAAAGGAAAATGGGGAAAAAGGACAAATTGAATTATCCCAGGTAAGTCAGGTCAATATCACCCAAGTGGATAAATGGTTGATAATACCAATCTTGCAATTGTGGTCTATTATCACGGAAGAATGATAAGTAGAAAAATGATTGCCACAGTTGGCAAAGGATTGTTACACTTTCGAGGCGAACAGTCAAGCCAAACCTTCCAAGATGATAGCCTAGTTGGTAGAAAAGTGTGTTTCTTGTATCGATTAGGAGAAAGGGAATAATTCTGGGGGAAATTAATGACAAATGCTAATCCCATCCTATTTTTGGAGCTAGAGAACAAGAAAAGAAAATTCCCTACCCACGTGGAGGAGGACAAGAGACAAGGAAGTGAAACACTTCATTCTCCATTTGTAACCGAAATTTTTAGAACGATTAGAATTCAAAGAATTTTAAAATTTTGTATAAGTATAATTTTGAGAAAGGGAGCAAGGGATTTTTTCCTTTGGATGATTGTACCAAAAAATATCACTTTCGCTAGAATTAATACAAAGCAGATCGAAGACTCTTTTTTCCGTCAAGACTGGGTTATGTGTTTCTTATTTTATTTCTCATTTCACATCATTTCTCATATGTGTCTTTAATTAATTCTTAGTTTCAAATTTAGTACAACCTCTACTATGGTGGTCATTTATTTTAGTTATCTAATCGTTTACAGCTTGTCCTCTGTATCGGCTATCAACAGGTATAAGACCTGTGAATTGTTTAGATTTCTATATCATATCCTTCATTACAATTTTTCTTACTTATCTTCTTCTTCTATCACAAGGTGATATTCTTCCTTGATTGATGCCTCACATTGTTCAATAGATCTATGTTTTCTTTTGCTTCATGCATGGTTTTAAATTTTAACTCAGTTACGAAAAACGACCTATGATTTTGTTACACTATTAATTCGATTGTGGGATTATTTCTTGTATAATATAAAGGTGAAACAACAACCAATTCTTTACAAAAACTCCATTCCTTTATGACTGTCCCTGTGGCACGACAACCCAACTTAGAACTCGGTCTCTCAGATCAAACTAGCCTTGCTTTAAACCTTTTTGATACCATTCTGAAAACTGTTACTACTCGGGCTGAGCTTGAATGTTCATGGGCAGCCATTGAACGAGATATAACCATTATGGAATAGTTAGAATCTATACCCAGGTAGCTTAAAAAATAGCCTTAGCTTCTTTTCTCAGTTGTTTTCTCCAGTTACATCTTTCACACTTTTGGATGCCTAGAATCGGTACTTTATAGCCTTAAGTACAGACTC
This sequence comes from Picea sitchensis, assembly GCA_010110895.2. Lineage (NCBI taxonomy): Eukaryota > Viridiplantae > Streptophyta > Pinopsida > Pinales > Pinaceae > Picea > Picea sitchensis. The sequence goes on from SNQJ01S0060871.1 coordinate 21,711, forward strand.
TGGAACAACAAACCCTATCACATGGATACTTCTAAAGGATCAATTCTTTGATCTACATAATGTGCCACATACACAAAAGGTACAAATTTCTTCTTTGTGTTTAGAACCCAATCAATTTTTATGGTATAGATGTCTTTGTTCTCGCAAATCACTCATCACTTGGACAATTTTCACAGAAGAAATGATAGGACACTATGAGGATACAAGGAGAAATACCTTCTTTAGCTAATTGATAAATCTCAAGAAAAAGGGTTCAATTACAGAGCACATTGAGAACTTCCAAAGATTGAATATAAATGTAACATATATTCCAGATGAGCACTCGATTGATGTATTCATAGGAACTTTAAGAGATAAAATTCAACATGAGGTTCGGCTTTGGGAACCCAAATCATTCTAGAATGCATTTAGGGTGGCAAGAAATGTTGAAAGTAAAAATATGCCTATGGCTACTAGAAGGACCAATTCTAACATCTATAGATATAATAATGCTCCTTCTTCTAAAACACCTCAACCTACAAGGTTGACACCTAAAAAATTGGAGGAAAGAAAAGAAAAAGGTTTATGATTTAATTGTGACAACAAGTACAGTAAGGGACATAAGTGTGGTGAGAAGAAATTATTCTATAGAGATTGTGAAGAGGTAGAAGAACAAGAACAGGAACAAGAACCATCTCAAGATGAAAACGTAGAATACATTTTGTCTGAAGAGTTGACTCCCATGATATCATGTAATGCATTGGCTGGAATTAACACTCCTCAAACCCTTAAGATTGAAGGATATATCAAAAATAAAAAGGTAATATTCCTAATTGATTCTAGTAGTACTCATAATTTCATTCACTATAAATTAGCCAAAGATCTCAATTGCTTTGTATATCCAGCACCAGAGTTTCAAATAATGATTGCAGATGGAGGAACTATCGATTTCTCAGGAAAATGCAATAAGATCAATATTACTATGGGGGAATATGTAATGAATAGTCCAATTATTTCTATACCCATGGGTGGTGCTAATGTTGTACTAGGAATCCAATGGTTACAATCATTAGGAACAATGGATTTTAATTTTCAAGAACTTACTATAAATTTTCATTTGGAAGGGAAAAGAATTGAGTTAAAAGAATTATCTGTTGTTGGTGATAAGTTCTAATGGCATGAAAATTGTTGAGAAAAGGGAATCAAGGCGTTAGTGCACAACTATACTCACTAGATGTTTCAAACATCTAAGCCATATATTCCTCTAGATCTCCAAGGGATCATTGAGAATAATTCCAAAAGTGTATTTAGAGATATTCCCAAGGGTATTCCACCCACTCAAAATCATGATCATGATATTCACCTATTCCTGGGAGTGTTACTCCTAAAATCACGCCATACAGATACCCTTAAGCCAAGAAGAGTGAAATTGGTATGGTTGAAGGAAATGTTAGAAGTACATTGTTAGACCTATTAGAAGTTATTACTCACACTTGTAGATGGTATGTAGTTGTTCAAGAAAGGCAGGCTCAAGGTATGCATATAGATTATAGAGATCTCAACAAGATCACTATTAAAGATAAGTTCCATTCTAGTCATTGATGAATTGTTGAATGCACTACATTGATCAATCTATTTCACAGAAGTTTGATCTTCGTTCAGGGTATCATAGATTATAATGAAGGAAGAAGATATCCCAAAAGTAACATTCCAAACCCTTGAATGACATTATGATTTTTGGTCATGCCTTTTTGGCCTTACAAATGCATCCACATTCCAAGGGTTGATGAATTCCATTTCAATCCAGATCCTTGAAAATTTGTGTTAGTAATTTTGATGATATACTAATCTATAGAAAGTCTTGGGGTGATCATGTGCAACATGTTGACGATGTGCTACAACTACTAAAGGGCAACAACTATATGCCAAACCATATAAATGTTTCTTTTGAGTGGAGGTAGCATGTTGGGTCATATTGTATCTCATGAAGGTGTTACAAAGTAGACCCTAACAAGATTAAAGACATGATGGACTAAAACATTCTTTGGTCATGCCTTTTGGCCTTACAAATGCACCTTCCACATTCCAAGGGTTGATGAATTCCATTTTCAATCCCGTCCTTCGAAAATTTGTGTTAGTAATTTTGATGATATACTAATCTATAGAAAGTCTTGGGAGTATCATGTGCGACATGTTGACAAGCTGCTACAACTACTAAAGGAGCAACAACTATATGCCAAACCATATAAATGTTTCTTTTGAGTGAAGGAGGTAGCATATTTGGGTCATATTGTATCTCATGAAGGTGTTAAAGTAGACCCTAACAAGATTAAGGCCATGATGGACTAGCTGATTCCCAAAACATTGAAGAATCTTAGAGGATTTTTGTGTTTGACAAGTTACTACTGCAAGTTTGTTCGACAATATGGAAGAATAGCAACACCTTTAATGACACTAACTAAGAAGGATGCATTTTCATGGATTCCAGAGGAAACTAAAGATTTTGAACAACTTAACGCAGTGATGTGAAAATCTCTTGTCTTGACCACTCCAGACTTCACAAAAACCTTTATTGTGGAATGTGATGCCTCAAGAAATGGAATTGGTGCTTTCCTAATGCAGGAAGGAAGGCCCCTGGATTTTGAAAGTCGACAACTAAAGGGAAAGGACTTACAAAAACCCATTTATGAGAAGGAAATGATGGAAATACTACATGCATTGAAGAAATGGAGTCCTTAGCTAATAGGTAGGCACTTCAAGGTCAAAACAGATCATGATAGTCTTAAATACTTCTTGGAAAAAAGAATATCTTCAGAAGAACAACAAAAATGGGTAACCACGATATTGGGTTATGATTTTGAAATCGTCTAGAAAAAAGGGAAGAAAAATGTTATGGAAAATTCACTCTCAAGGAACGATGAAAATGTTGAGGCCTTTCTCTGTGCTATCTCGATCATCCAACTCGATTGGAGAATAGAAGTAAGGGATGAATGGAAGAATGACGAAAAAGTTTGGAATCTCATTCAAAGGTTGCAGCAGGATTCCAGTACATCAGATACATTTACATGGAAAAATGATTCACTATGGTACAAAGATCGCTTATATTTATGTAAGAACTCCCAACTCAAACAAAAGGAATTATTGGAATTGCACACCTCTCCAGTAGGAGGGCACTCGGGATTTTTAAAAACCTGCCATAGGGTCAAGAAGGAATTTTTTTGGAGTGGCCTAAAAAATGATGTTGAAAGGTTTGTGGCAGAATGGTTGGTTTTCCAACAAAATAAGGTGGAAACAATTAAGACCCTGGATCTTTTACAACCATTAGCCATCCCAAGTCAGTGCTGGGAGGAGGTTTCCATGGATTTCATCACATGGTTATCGAAGTCTGAAGAAAAGAGTGTCATCATGGTTATTGTTGATAGACTGACCAAGTACGCACAATTTTGTGCACGCTCTCATCCCTTCAAAGCTAGTACAGTTGCCACTGCATTCATGGAGACAGTTCAAAATCTACATGGAAGCCCAAATATTATTTTAAGTGACAGATATCCCATCTTTAGGGAACATTTTTGGATAGAATTATTTTCTTTCTTGGGTACTCAATTGGCTCATAGCTCATCCTATCATCCTCAATCTCATGGAAAAACCGAGATAGTGAAAAAATGTCTGGAAGGATACCTTCGTTGCTTTGTCTCTGATAAAGAAGCACAATGCTTCAAATGGTTACCCTTGGCAAAATGGTGGTATAACACTTCCTTTCATACTGCAACAAAAATGACACCATTTATGGCACTCTATGGATACCACCTGTTGTCACCGTAACATTTTTTCATACAAGATCCAGGTCTCGGGAAGTTATAAAAAGTTACATTGTCCCGGGAGCTTGATATTTTGGAAAATTGATAATTTAGAGAACCGAGACATACCTAGTGGCATAAAGGAAAGTATAGAGGAGGTGCAAAAAGGTAAATATTTATAGACCTTTGATTATCAAACAACCCAGATCAACAACTGGATCCCATATCGGGTGACAAACTTGCACGAGACTTAACTATATAAAGGCGTACCGCGGAAACCATTGTGGTTTTCAATATGGACGCGTGGGTTGCCTGAAACCACTTTCGCCAAAACCTTGATATCACGTGTTCCTATATGTAAAATCAAACACTCGTAGGGTGCTGGTGGCGGCTGGTCAAAATCACTCTATCTCACTCGTTTGGTACTTCACAACCGTATAATGTTAGGTGAACACCGCCATTTAATGAACTCAAATTCTAATCATTTGAAATGGATTGGCCAAGCATGGTAAATCAATGTACCTGTCAGCAAATCTATCAATGTTTCATGATTGGAACTCTATAATTACCCAAGTATGAAGGCATTATTTTTATCCATGAGCGAAGTAATTTCCAATTCGCTAAACTCTGTGATCTCTGTAAGAATGTTTCAGTGTCTATGAAACTAGGATACATGGACCATGCTATGTCCAGTGAAACCGGTTACTCAGGCAATGTGGCAAGTTTACCTCTGAGTAGTAAAGAATGGGATTAAGCCTAACTTCCAATACAGAATCTATAACAGGTTTTGTATGGAACTTTGTCCCTAATGTACATGCAATTTCCATTATGAAGGATCTGGTCATCAACATGTGAGTTGTAGAAAAGAAACAGACCAAGCGACAAAAGAAAGAAGTCATAGTCGAAACGGCTGAAAGTGTTGGAGAGAATCAAATGGTCTGGTTGGATACTCTAAAGGATGATATCGCTAAGTTAAATTAAATTATCAAGTAAATATAAGTATCTTCCAGCAAGTTTTGGACAGTTGGCATATAAATGTGATGAACCTGTTTCTAACAGTCCCTCTAAAGAAGGGTAATAGTTATTACAAATCATTTCTCATTTGTAACTGACCTCTAATCCTCAAATAACAAGAAGTATGAATGTTTTGTATTCCACGAATAAATCCTCTTTATATATATGTTATCTAAGAAAATGAGAAGGGGAAAGGGGGGATCCTGCCCTATGTGTAAATTTTGGGATTATTATGAATATATGAATGCAAATCCATATTTTAGACTATGTCTGATTTCATATCTGTAATGCTCCGATGTAGTTATGTGTTTATTTTTCTTCTGATGCCATGCAAAATTTTTCATATAAACTTGGACTCACTACCTGATTTATCCTTTCTCCTCTAAATAGTCCTCAGGTCTGATGATGTATTATTTATTTCCAACTCCATAGCCCAAAGTGTTCCTCTCCTTCCTTGCTAGCAATTTTATAAAAACCCCCAAACAAACCAAAACTAGCCACCAGTTTCCATAGATATACCCAGTGACACGAGAGATCCCTCTTTGAGTTGAGCATGCTAGTGCCTCATCTCTAAAGTTGGTTGAAACAATTACCTCTGTTGTTTGTCTATTCAGCCAGACAAAATTTACAGAGTGCTAACATTCTGGCGCCGTTGCTGAGGATGGAATTGAAATTTTTTTCCTTGGGAAGAACGACATGGTTGAGTTCTAAGGTCTGAGAGAAGTAGACACTTAGGAACATATTGGTTGTATTCCTGCTCTGATGACTCCACACATCAAAAATCAGTTCGAAGGTGATTCCACTGGTAGAAGAATCTAGAAATTTGAATTTTCTATGGCGACTTCACTCTCATGAAGAATTCGTCTTCCAAAATATTATTGGAAACTCCACTCAAGTTTCAAATGTAATACAAATATCACACTGAGAAATGAAATCCCTTGACAGGGGCACGAAAAGACATTATGGAAGAAAACATGTACTTAAAATTGAAATTTTTCCAGGGCATTCAGTCGTTTTTTATAAGTTTCCTCTGTGTTCTCCTTGAAAATGCCAAACATATTTTTCTTTACCTGCTGCATTCTAATGATGATCAAGAAAAAATTGCAATCATTCATCCTCCTCTTAAAATTGCACATGCATACCCCCACCATATTGATGATCTCGATAAGAGTTTTAAAACTGGGCCATGTGATGACCACGATCAAGTTGGTAAACCCCATAAAGCCAAGGCTGATTCCTCTCTCCTTGTTTCTACATCCTTCAGAGCCCAACTTAGATACATAACCTTGAAGCTACCCCACATCCTCCATGATTTCCCTCCAAATCATCATGAGTATCTACCTATGTTTGATGGAGAAACTAATGTCATCTCAGTTGAAAAGAACATCCAAGGGTTTGGGCATTTCATAGATTTATTCACAATTGACCATGACGATATTTGCATGAGATCCTTCTTTCGATCCTTGAAAGGGAACACTAAAGACTAGTTTAGACACTTGCGGCCAGATATAGTTAGCTCATGGGAGGAATTGAAGAACATTTTCTTGAAGTTTTGGGGCAAGAAGAAATCTTTGGAGCTACAACTTGCAGAGTTACATGCCTTGAAATGGCACAATGACGAAGATATATCTATGTTTAGTAGAAGGTTTTCAAGAATTTTTTACAAATTTACTGAAGAAAGTCAACTCATTGAAGTAGCTGCCATGTTTCATTTTACGAAAACTCTTCATCTAGATTTGTCTTTCTTCCTAATGGAAAGGAGACCCAATTCCTTGCAACAAATGTTTGATGATGCCTAGGATATTCAACACAACATCCAAGCATGTAAACAAATCCAAAATGAGGATTTAAATGCTAAAGAAAATAAAAGTGAATATGAACAGGAAATAGTCGATTGGAATCTTAAGCGTAGAATGGATAATATCATAAACCCTCTTGAAGTCTCAAATGATTTTGATCGTGTTAAAAATCACACTACATTTGTTAAAAGAAAAGGTGTTGCTCTAGCCTTTGAACCACCTATTGGTAAGCAGGAAGATGGTAATTTTGTAGACAATCGAGAGGATCAGTTTGAAAATCAGTTTATTGAAGAACAAATAAATTTTCTAGGTCTGTTCTTATTGGACAAAGTTGCATATGATGTTGATTTTCCCATTTATAAAAAAACAAAGAGGATCATGATATTGAAGACTCTGTTCTTCAGCAGTATCATGGGGATTAGGACATAGGGTCAATGGAAGAAAACTCTCTACCTCTATGCTTCACTAATTTCAAATTGTTGAAAGAAAAATCTCAAATCATTGTTGAGGTAAGCGAATTTGTGCCATTGCAAAATCACACCGAACCAACAAAATAGATTGACGAGACATTGGAACACTCTTCTCAAACTCTTTATAACCATGTTCTTTGTTCTAAAGAAAACTTTGTAGATTCAGAAATTTAGTCATTGGTCTAAGAAAAGGCTGAAGGTGAGCGTATCCAAAATCCCAAAAAGATGGAAAAATGTACCTATGATAATACTGAGAAGAATGAATAAGGTTGTGAGTCAGGTGACAAAACCTTTCCATTATGTTTTTCATCATTCGATTTATTGAAACAAAATGGCGTTTCAAATCATAAAATGTCCAATCATGAAGTCAAAAGTGATGACATCATCAGGATTACAGGTGAAAACTCTCTCCCCTTGTGTTTTTCTTCCTTTGAATGGTTAAGAGAACATTATGAAATTTCAGAAAGGATAGGGACTTCTGACTATATCCACAGTAGCACTGTTTCACATGAAAGGGTCGTCATCGGTAAAGAAAATCGACTACACTCATATGCATTGCACGATCATCTCTTGGAAGGGTCTTTCAATCTAGAATTTCAATCAGAGCTTAATCATTAGATTAAGGAGGAATCCAATCAAGAAATTTTTATCAAGAGTCTTTTCCTTTGTCCTGGAGCTAATGCAGATGTTAATCAATATTGCCCACAAAACAAGGTATTTCAAGCTTGCCTATCTACCCTTGAAAATGATGTAATGACCCTATTTCTAAACAACCTGGATATGGATGGAGATTTTGAAGTTTTGCCCATGAAAACTTCGAACAAAGAGCCAATCCTTGTGGAAGAATATTGTTTTTCTATATTGAGTCCTAAAAATAAACCATTCTCCCATGAGATTCATGATCTCGAGGCTCATTATATGAGAACTTTTTACGATCAGAATCTACCAATAATAGTGGATTTCAACAAATCAATGTCTGTACCAGATATGAATATTTTGACACCTAATGATGCTTTCCAGCATTGGTTGCTTTATGATTCAGGAAATCTTTGCCACCGAACTTCTCAACAAATCTATCATTTTTTTAGAAGTCAACAAGTTGAATCACCTAAAAAAAAAATGCAGTGGAAGGAGTGACACACGATGATTGTTTTATGCATATTCTAAAAGATCCATTCACAATCCTATTAAAAGAAACAAACAGTTCAAATGTTTTTACTTTTTTGAAAATCATGGATGAATTTTTAAATGAAATATCAGTCAATGAGATCTGGAGAAAGTTTGTTCAAGATAAATGGACATTGGATAAAATTATCGCATGGTTGCATTGTCATTTTGATTTCACTTGATTAATGACTCATTTCAGTAGTTAGAGTAGATAGGAGTGTGCGAATAAGTTGGTTAGACAAGCAATTTCGGTTTTTAATTCCAATATTGTGTACAATCAGTTTTCAGTGGTATATCTAGTGTTCAGTTGAGAAAGACGTACAGAGTTTGGACTACAACAAACACTAGTGAGATGGTAGGAACAGGGCCCACACACATGTTTGGGATCAGCCCAAGGGATCGGGCACCAGGTCTATAGGTTCTTTGCTACCTCACAGGGAGGATAGCATCCCCAATTGGAGCCTATGTTTTCATCGTAACATTTTTTCAGACAAGATCCAAGTCTCAGGAAGTTAGCAAAAGTTACATCATCGTGGGAGCCTGATAGTTTGAAAAATTGATAATTTAGAGAACCAAATGCCTGGCGGCATAAAGGCAAGTATAGAGGAGGCCCAAAAAGGTAAAGCTCTATAGAATGTTTATTATGAAATGACCCATATCAACTGCTGGAGCCCGTATCGAGCCGAAACATTGCACATGACTTAACTATATAAAGGTGGAACGGGGAAATCATTGTGGTTTTCAATATGGATGTGCGTCCCCCCCAGGGGTACGTCCGGGAGAAAGGCAAGTTTCCTGAAACCACTTTCTCCAAAACCCTGATATCACATGTTCCTATATGTAAAATCAAACACTCATAGGTTGATAGTGGCGGCTGGTCAAAATCACTCTATATCAATCGTTCGGTACTTCACAATGGTATAATGTTAGGTGAACGCCACCATTTAACGAACTCAAACGTTAATCATTTGAAATGGATTGGCCAAGCATGGTAAATCAACGTACCTCTCCGCGAGCGAATTAATTTCCAATTCGATAAACTCTCTGATCTTTGTAAGAAGGTTTCAATGTCTATGAAACTACGATACATGGACCAAGCTATGTCCAGTGAAACCGATTATTAAGGCAACATGGAAATTTTACCTATGAGTAGTACAGAACAAGAAACTGCACATATATTGGAGACAAAGTTCCATACAGAACCTGTTATAGATTCTAGATTGGAAGTCAGGATTAATACCATTATGAAGGATCTAGTCATCAACAAGCGAGCTATAAAAAAGAAACGGACCAAACGACATAAGAAAGAAGTCATAGTCGAAATGGCTAAAAGTGTTGGAGAGAATCAACCGGTCTGGTTGGATACTCTAAATGATGAGATCACTAAGTTAAATTAAATTATCAAGTAAAGATAAGTACCTTCCAACCATTTTTGGACAGTTGGAATCCAAATGTGATGAACATGTTTCTAACGGTCCCTCTAAAGAAGGGTAATGGTTACTACAAATCATTTCTTATTTTTAACTGACCTCTAATCCTAGAATGACGAGAATTCTGAACGTTTTGTATTCCACAAAGAAATTCTCTCTCTATATATGTTATCTAAGAAAATGAGAAGGGGATAGGGGGGAGCCTTCCCTATGTGCAGGAAGGCCTTTGTAAATTTTGGGGTTATTATGAATATATGAATGCAGAGCCAGATTTTAGACTATTTATGAAAAGATTCTAACTGGCGGTGATATGAGGCTTGTCTCTTTTCATATTATGTGTTTCCCGTGAGCTTATATTTTCATTCACACTTCTTCTTGTCTAAATTGAAGGATTAAAGGTCCAAAATTCATCATTCGATGCTCTCGGCTTAGAAATTTAGATCACGTTTATCTCTTTCCAAACTATTTTCAATTTCATTTATGTAATGCTCTGATGTAGTTATGTGTTTCTTTTTCTTCTGATGCCATACAAATTTTTTCATAGAAACTCGGACTCACTACCTAATTTAGCCTTTCTCCTCTAAATAGTCCTCAAGTCTGATGATGTATTATTTATTTCCGAATCCATAGACCAAATTGTTCCTCTCATTCCTTTCTAGTAGTTTTATAAAAACCCTTAAACAAACGGAAAATATCCACCGGTTTCCATATATATAACCAGTGACATGAGAGAGCCCTCTCTGAGTTGAGCAGGCTAGTGCCTCAGCTCTAAAGCTAGTTGAAATAGTTACCTCTGTCATTTTTCTATTCATCCAGAAAACATTTACAGAGTGCTAACACCACCCTCCTTCCATCACTTCTTCTCTAAAATAAAAAACTAAGGTTCAAGCAATGGGAGATCACATTGAGCATCACCAACAAGTTCTCCAAATATTAAAGGACAACTTGACCATGGCACAAAATCGTATGAAACAAAAATCAGATCAACATCGTAGTGAAAGAAGTTTTGAAATAGGGGATTGGGTGTTTTTAAGACTACAACTATACAAGCAGATGTCCCTCAAGCATGCCAAGAAGGATAATAAATTATCACCAAAGCATTATGGCCCTTATAAGGTGTTGCAAAAGATTGGTACTATGACATACAAATTGGAGTTTCTTGCATATTCACGAGTACACCCAGTTTTCCATGTTTCATGCTTAAAGAAGGTTATAGGTGACAATATCGCAGTTCAAACTATATTTCCAGAACTTGAAAAGAAAGGACAAATCATATTGGAGCCTGAAGACATCACTGACACAAGAATTTTCCAGTTGAGGAATAGATCCATTTCAGAGTATCTCATTAAAGGGAGGAAACTACCAGCTGAAGATTCCACTTGGGAAGATGAGTCTTTAATACAGAAGCATCTAGAGTTACTCAAGCATTGCGGATAACACTTTTCATAAGGGGAGGGACATGTTAATCCCTAAATAGTGGCTCATTACCCCTTAATTGGGGCATATTATATTAGTAATGTTATTTTATTTATGTCGAATTTAGTCCATTAGTTGTAATTGTACCTCCTAGTCTCCTATATATATACCAAGGAGACATTTTCATTTTGAATCATCTTGAAATTGAACATTTACATGGGCATAAGGAGGTTTCCCCCTTGAAGAGGCTTATTGTCTGAATTTACCTCTTTTTCAAGGCGTTGAGTACTTATTCTGAGGTATTTATATGCTATATTTATATTTGGTTCCTAACACTATGGACTAATGAACACATAATCCCACCATCTTATATATACTTGACTAACCAACCTATAAACATGATTACAATTCATAATAAAACTAGGGCACTCTCGGGGGATATTACAATCCCCCCCCTTATTTTTTCACTGTCCTCAGTGCAACTCTTTACACAACATCAACAAGATTTCCAAAATCTTCAAAGAGATGCGAGTATTCTACCCGCACAACATCCTCATGCTCCCATGTTGTGTTCTAAGGACCGTACCAGGTCCACTGGAACATTACAATCCCTATGGCTCGATTCCAGAGCTGCTTGCTTTTCCGGTCCAATTTGTGCACCAGATGCACATGCAAGACGCCTTCTTGCTCCACCTAGATCCAATCAATTACATGATTATCATCAGGTATATATTTCTTAAGCAGTGAAATATGAAACACATGATGTACAATCATGGATGTAGCTAATGCAAGCATATATACAATGTGTGTGTATATATATATATGTGTGTGTGTGTGTGTATGTGTGTATGTGTGTGTGTGTGTGTGTGTGTGTGTATGTATATATATGTATATACAAACAGTTTTAATGACATTATAGCTTGTATACAAGATACACAACATACAATAAATAGAGAATTGTACTTATCTTTTTATTTGAGAATATCTTCCACCCCTGAGTAGGGTTATGACTCCATTGGGGCAATGGATTCCCAAGATAGCCACGGTCCACAATCAATATCCACATGGTCTAGGCCAAGGTACCAAACCTCGACACCACTCCAACCATTCAAACCTCATAAACACTCCAACCAATAGTCTCTCAGTGCCCACATGCCTGTCCCACCCCAGGAGTGTACACCTTCACTATCACACAGTCCATCAACTGCTACACCTCCCTTTCCTTAGGCTTCAGCAACAAGCTAGCTCAGAAAGTATCAGAGCACCGTGGCTCTCGAAGTTCAAATTTCCCTTAGAGATTTGCAATCGACAGCTTCCTCGAGATACTCTTTGTAGTCAACATTCCAACTTTAATCCACATAATCTCATATGCATCACCCACATGAAATTATCATGAGAAAAAATAAAAGAATTCATTTAGGAACTCCAATTAGTTCAAAAGGGAGTTCAACTTTTATCCCCAAAAAATGAAATTCTATTTCATAAATCATCTTGGTTGTTGCCAAATTAGTATTGCAACCTTCCTTGTGGTTTTCCACAAGCACCAAATTGCGTACTATTTTCCTGCAAGGCTTCATCTTGCATACTACCAACAATTGTCAATATTTCCTGTACATCATAATTCAATGTCAATATGTACATAACCATATGAAACGAACTTAGAATTGCCTGCACCTAACAATTCAATCACCATTAGCAAACAACTTAACCAAGTAGAATGACTCATTATTCTATGCATATGCATGTTCATAATTAATAAGAGTGAGTTTATTATTTCAATTTTCTGAACATAAATTTTCTGTAGTCTCTATTCCCGTGACTGTCTGGCTTGCAAATTTCCCGTTGCAATGTTTAACAGTTCCTGAAATGTTCTCAACTTCATGATTTAGAAACCTTCCAGCCATTAGTATAATTATTTCCATGCCAAAAACGTATATACATGCACTCACAAAATGCATTCAACAAAGTGCATTTAAGTATACAATTCCATCATGTAAAAGTGAAACTCTGCCCCTTACTAGACACGAGTACAACTCTCATTGCCTATTTATTCAGTGCACACTTGTATTGATTTACATAATGCTCTTTATCTCAGTCATGCATCTCACCATCCATAAGTTGGAATTATGGCCAATGTGTTGACACATTCTCCACACACTTCCTATTGTCTTCCCAATTAATTGGATGCCTTCCTTTTCGACCTGAACACTACACCAAGAATATAATTTTGTTGTGTTCATTAGTGTTAGAAAAAAGGTTGCAACGCAAGTTTTATTTAAAATTAGGAATATTTTAGTACATGTGTGGCTCATAACCTTTCCATATCCATACCTTTCCATATCCAACCAAGTCCTTGTCTCATACATGACTAGCTTACTGGAATTCATTCCTATAACAAGTTCTTATCTTTAAACTCTTTGGTTATTATCCCATAACCAAATTAACATGACATTCTACTATGTCAGTGTGTGCATTCAGAAGCTAAAAAGATTTGAATTAATACAGGCCTCCAACCTTTACCACATCTAGTGGTATGCACTCAATAATATAATCCCGTGATTTTATAAAATAAATCTGGATGAGGAAATTCTTACCTAAATTTCCTTTAAGCAATTATGCAAAAAGAGTAGTAAAAACTCATACATGCATGACTTCCATTAATAAATTTTATACTACCTGAATTTCTGATAGAAGTGGAATCTTTCATGCTTCTTTTTATCAAACTTATAACCAACACTTCATCTCTGTATTTCTTCACTCCTTATGCAACAACATTACTAACAACACTTGCAAACATGCAATCATTCTTTCCTCTGGCTTCCTCAACAAGTCGTAACATACTTGTTGCCACAGAAAATGCAACAACTTCTTTCCCCCTATAAAAATTTTCCTTGCTGAACCCAAAATTATACAATTCTTCCCGGGTTCCTATATCTTCTCGTGCTCCCACTGTGATCATTGTGCATGACTATTTGTGCCTTGATCACTTTCGACGTAGTGCCCCTATTTCAGCGAGGTCTACTGACCTCCTAGTCAAAGGATCTTTCAACTCTTCTGAGTCAAATTGACTCTTCGGGCTTGTGATTGAATCCAAAAAAATTATACACATGCCCCCTTTTCTCCTTTAGGCACAGGATCTATGGACATTGCGAGCTCTTCCTGCGTGCTAGTGAAATGCCAAGTTTCAGGTGCTAACTCCTTTTGTATTATCCTTTTCCTTCACAAGACCGTGGGATATGACCTCATGTAAGTGTGTGATTGTAGGCACGGGAAAGAGTGGTTTTAAACCAACCCGCTTTTCACCCCACAATCACCTCCAGCTGCCACACATCCTTTTTCTAAAACTGTGGTTTAAATTATGACCCGCTCTCATATTTTTAACATCTGAGCAAGTTTTGGCCCTGCAATCCAGCTCATTCATCAATCTCCAATCCCTTGGAAATGATCTGTGATCAATGACTGCTATTTATCCTCCTTCCACATGTGATCCCATATCTACACGATCTGTTGACATGTAGCTCCTTTCTAAATCAACGACTACGGTTGATTTCTGCTCTCCGACCCTCGAGAGTTCCAACTCTCAACTATATTCTTTTCCCCGTATGGAAATCTTGCGGAGTGGAAGATCTAATGACACCTGTCCTAAAAAATCAAACATTTCTGATGAACTCAGGCTCTATGGCCTTTGCAATTTCTCACATCTCCACACACACAAATATCCGGAGTGAATTTCTCCGAAGTGATAGATCTTCTGCCACACGTCCTCTCCAAATCAACGACCCTAATTCTCTTCGAAACTTCAGCTCTTTCCGACCAATACCATATCAACGGTCCTCCGACCTCCTCCTGAATCAATGATTGAGATATCCTTCAGGACTTTGGCACTTTCATCCTCTTATTTCCTCTGGAGTGCTCCATACCCATAGTTCCAGATCTAGCGCCATGGGTCCACTTTCATATCAACGACCAAGATTTAGTTCAGTTGTTTCTCCTCCTCCTTGTCCACAAACTTTTGAAGTTGTGGATCTTACGCCACCTGTCCTCCTTGATGATGGACAGTCCCAAATCACTTCGGGACTTTAACAAGTCCACTTCTTCTGCGCACACTAGGGTTAAGTCTCGTACGCTTACCTCTGATCCAATGGTTGTTGGTCCTTCATGCTTAGAACTAATAGATGGGATCCGTTCCTCTCCTCTATGCTTCCTTTATTCTGTTGGACACTGATATAACGGTCCAGGATCCTCCCGACAACCGATCTAATGGTTGTTGTCACTCCTCCTCTTGATATTTTTACTTCTTCCACCATGGAATATTTTTTCACTATTCAAAGGCTCTGGCCTTTGACCTTTCTCCTACGAGTCCACCTCTTGGATCTCGTCTTCTCTCTTGTAAGAATTATATCTTATGAGATTTAGGACTTAGAATAAGTCTGTCTCCCATGCAATCCTTGCGTTATCTCTTATGATATTTTCTATTTACTCAATCTCCTAAGGGTCTCGACCCTTTCGTTTCCTTTCAAAGGAAAACTTTGTTCCTTCCCGGTAACCTTCTGCTCAATGAACACCTTACTAATCATTTTCTACAGAGTGTTCAACAACTTTGTGAGTATCTTCCTCTGATACTCTTCTCCCTGAACTCGAAAAATATTTCTCTATGTTCACACTTTCACTAGCTCAATGCCCACCTAAAAGAACCCTACAGAGTTCTCGGTGACTCTTTCTCTCTCTGAACTCAACACAGATTTCTTCCTATGCACTCCTTGCATTTTTTCTGTTGAAGGTTCAACAGTATCTCTCCTGAGATTTTCTGAGGTTAACTTACCTCTGTAAACGCACTCCTTTCAGACAATGTGCACTACTTGCACTCGAAAACTCAAAGAAGAGAAACAATTGAAACTTATTCAATACTTCACCATTTTACGTATTCAAAACAATCTGATTTAAGAAAACTTTTAGATTTAATTTTCTTTCCGAGATATTATCTTCTCTGTGATAGTTTTCAGGCACTAGCCCCTTTCTTTCAGTCCCCAACCCACAGGACCATGGTTCGTGACCAAGTGCTAGATCGATAAGCGCTTACTCGGGCCTTCGGCTTGGGAAGTTTTCAAAGCACCACACAAGAATCTCTTAAATTTTTGGAAAATCGAACTGTTGACATAGGGAAGATCAATTGTTCACATATACTCAGCATTTGATGACTGACACTTACTATGGAACCTCAGGCATTTGAGTTCTGTAACTTTGAAGCTTCAGGACTTCAGAGAATTTGACATCTGCACATCTGAACTGTTAATATCTGAACATTCCCAATCACCTTTAGTGACATCATTACATCACATCACTTAACGTTTTTCAATTGCAGGGGCATGCAATGGTGGTTTGGAGTAACCCGCCTTTCATCCTGTGATTCTTATAACATTGACACGTAACCCCTCGGTGAAACCGCGGTTTGGATTGTGGGACCACCTTGGAGAATTTACTCCCGTGCAACTTGGGTCCCCATAATGCCTCCTGGTCGTTGATCTTGATGTATCATGATCAACACTAGTGTGGGTCCTCCAACCTTTAACTACATTACGTAACCTTAGCCCCACTAGCCCTATTCATACGACAACCCACATGGCGGAATACTATTGGCTAACTCATGGCCCAATGAGATGGGTGTCACACATCACGTTTCATATGTCATTTCAAACTTCTATGGGTTCAAAACCCATTGACACATGGTGCACAACCCATGTGTCCATGTCAAACTAAGTGACATCACCATGCCACATCACTTTGGATTTTCGCACTTTGACCCTTCTCTTGTTTTTGGCATTAGACTTCACTGAAGTTGCAAAGTTCGAAAGGCTTCCACATTAACCCTTCTGCACCTTCCCTAGAGCTGATGGTCGTAAGGTATTTCCCTTCCTTTTGACCAGATCCTACTGCATAGAACAAACACTGTTACTTTGTGGATTTCCAAAGGAATTCATGGCTAACTGCCTCGCAACACTACCAGATTTGACGGTCTTGAAGGATTCTCCTTCTCCCAAACTATTCCTAAGGTTCAAATTATTTGTGGCCCAATACCACTTATGTCATGGTCTTATGACACCGCTACTCTTCTTGAGCTTCGTAACATGACCAAGGTAACTTCTTGGCACTGAGGAAGGTTTTGAGGTTCGAAATTTGTTCCTCTTAACACAATTTTGACCTGAAACTTTAGGTCTAATGACCACTTATCTATCCCATCCAGGTTCGACGTTAAAACCTTGACACTGAGCTCAAATTTTTTCTACTTAGACAACAATTCTTTCAAAACCTTTTCTTCATTTTCTACTAACATGGCCCATCTAGGCTGAGTGTTGTAACCATTCTCTGACACCATTTTGTAACATCCCCAACCTTCCAAATACCAGGCAATGTTACCAACACAACCTCAACTTAGCTTTGATACCAATTTGTAACAACCCTAGCCACCAACAGGCTGGGCAATGCTACCTACACAACCTTAACTTCACCTTTAAAGATTTGATACCAATTTTTAACATCCTCGGCCACCAACAGGCTAGGTAATTCTACTACGCGGAACATTCACATACATATATATATATAACATGCATATTAAATCAAATTAACACATTTAACATAGATTTATTGCCATCATACAAACTTAATGGAATTAACAATAATTCATCATTGCAACAGAATACATGATAATATTACAAGCATCACAGACATGCACTTTAATTGAAATTAAACACATAATGATACTTATATTTGAAACTGTAGTAACTCCACCAACTGCGTGCAGACCTTCCATGAACCTCCTAGTATTAGACCACGCTTCTCATCACACTTAGCCATGGGTCACCCCCGAGCTAGAACCAAGCTCCACCCAGGGAAAGGGAATCCCAGACTAGGCTAAGGTTACAAGAAACTGCACAAAGCAACCAGAAGGATTCTCTTCAGGAGCCTTCTTAAGCCTACTATTCAAAGACCCTCATTCTCGACATGCTTGTTCCACCCGAGAGTATACACCTTCAAAATCACAATCCATCGATGCTTCACCTCCCTCTTTGGGTCTCGAGAATAGGCCAGATCAGGAATTCTCATAGCTCTGTAGTTGGTGTTGGACTCTATCTGGGAGAAAACCACTTCCCAAAAGACTCTCTCACCTGGAGAGAGATTCTCATAGGCTTGACAACCTACCTCTTCAACCACAACCACCTCTCTCACCTGGAGACAGTGTTGCACATAGGCCTGACAACCTGCTTCTTCAACTACGTTCCAACACAAGGAGGACAACGACAATGGTTCAACACTCATTCACATAGGGATGACAGTAGCAACCCAAAATTGGGTATGGACATCCAAAAATGACAACCATCCACACTAAGACATAACACAGATCAATAAGAAACAACTAACAACAACAAGCCACACTCAGTCGAGGAACTGTGTGGCCACAACAACCAACCGATATGACACACACACGAAACAGACATATACGGGATTCTCGGGCTTCACGAAAGACGTGACTCAGTCTATCAGTTTTCCCACATGTTCTCACTAGGTTTGTGACCAGGAAACAATGCAGAGGTCGATTGTAGCGGCAAAATGGGTTCAGAATTTGGATGGTCGAATGACCAATGAAATCTCGCGGAGGTTGGAAGAATGAGCACAACACAGTTGACTCATCAATTTTAACTTCATGCGCCTAGGTCGACACTTGTATTCCTGGAGTTGCATGCATTTTGTTTTTCACATGTTCCCTTTAAAGGAACTTAGGACAACACTCAACATGTCCACCTTAGCCTTCAGGAAATAATAATAAATTATTATCCCCTTTAGAGGTAAGCCCCCTAGCTTAGCCCCTACGCCCACACACTTAGACTCCTCCCTTACCCAACCTTGTGGAAGCTTAGTCCCCCATCACTATTTATTCATGGTCAGTCTTCACATAGCGATGTTTATATTTTATTAATGATCTGCATAATTACATATACGAAATCATGCTCTTGGCCTTTAAAACATAGGGTCTTCGACCTAATAAACACATATGTTGATACTGAGAGGGGGGTGAATCAGTATCAAGAACAATTTAAAACCTTTTTCAACTTATACTTAAACCATTCAATTATATCCAATGAGCAATGAACAATAGTATAAGAGTTACACCAATACACCACAATACACCATGCACAATATATGAG
>SNQJ01S0060871.1:55088-86062 GCA_010110895.2 Picea sitchensis
CCTCGTTCACAGACTTGACTGACACTAAGAAGATTATGTTTTAGACCTTCTACAAACAACACATCTTGAGCTTTCCCTTTGCCATTACTCAAACTTACCATTCCTTTACCTTTTATTTTTCCTGGTGCATCATTTCCAAAAGTTACATTCTCTGATTTTCTTTCACTTACAGTTAGAAACTTACTTTTGTCTCCAGTCATATGTTTGGAACATCCACTGTCAATATACCAGGGATTATTTTTTTCTTTGGGATGATAACACTAGTATACACTTGTCATCTTCTTTCTTCTTCCAAATCTTGAAATTTTCAGCAGTAGGATTCGAATCTGGCTTAAAATTCCTTAAGCGACAATATGCAGCTTTATGTCCATAGTTATGACATATGTAACATTCTGGTTCACTGAATAACAAATCATAATGATTGTTATTCTCATAAGTGTTTCTATGTTTCACCTGCGGCCTTCCTCCATACATCACATGATTTATAGTATGTGGTCGTTTATTTCTTGGTTGTCTCAATCTTTGTTGTGGTAGAAAATTATTCCTTGAGTATCTTGATTTCAAATATCTAGATCTTAAAGAAAAATTTACATCTTTGTGACCAAAGTTAGAACAGAAAAAAAAAATAACCATTGAAAAGACCTTTGTACCTAAAAAAAGGTTGTATTTGATTTCTTCCATGCTAATGATTTCTTTGATCAGAAAATGTGTTTGTGTTATCTCTTTGATCTACAGATTCAGTTCTGGTACTTTTTCTTTCATTCCTTCTTGCTGGCTGATTTTCTTTCTTTGTTTATGCAGAGAGGTTGTTGTCAATGATTGTAGATTTGACAAACTTTATGGGTTCTGTATTAATTGGATGGTCATTACTTGATCCTTCTTCATAGCCCAAGACAACTTTCAACTTTGGATTTTAATACTTGGAAGATTTTGGTGATACAATGCCTTTAATTTCTCCATTTCTTTTCTGGTTTTTACTATCTCTTCTTCTAAGGCTTCACACCTTGTTTTCTTCTCTGACAACTGTTGTTTCAGTATCTCTTCTATTTTATTTTCCTCTTCTAACTCCACTTTTAGTAGAGAAATGTTTTCATCAGGTTTTTCACCATTCATTTTAAACTGCATCAACAACTATTTTTGTTTTCTCTTCTTACATATGAGTCTATCAATTTCTTCCAAAGGATTGATTAATTCACCTTCCATATCCACCACAAATTCTTCATCATCCATTTCACCTCCTTTGTGTTCATCATAAAAATCTCCCATATCCATAAGCATACAATCATTCACTTTGTTTCCACATGATGAATCACTATATATGTCTTCTGAGGAATTGTCATTGTTTGCACACAAACTTTTCTTTTTACTATATTTATTGAATTTGTACTTCTTTTCATCATCAGAGTTCAGGTCCTTTTTCTGGTAGGGACACTTAAATGAAAAATGACCTATCTTACCACAGTTAAAACATTTGAAGGGAACCTTTCCTTGATATTTTCCTGATCCTTTCTTTAACCTTCTCACAATTTTTGCCTCAATATCATCTAAATATGAATCAATATTCTTGTCTTCTTTAAAAGATGCTTCTCTAGTAATGGATTTATCTTTGTTGATTCTCATTTCATATGCAATTAGAGTTCCTAGGAGTTGATCAATGGACAAATTTTTAAGATTATTTAGTTCTTCTATTGAAGATACTTTTGGATTAAATTTATCAAGCATAGATCTTAAAATCTTTTGAACTAAATGTGATTCTTCAATTTTCTCACCAAGACCCTTCATGGCATTCACAAGTTCTTCAACTCTTAAAAAATACTTGTTGACTGTTTCATCTTCATTCATATTTAGTTGTTCAAAATTCAACCTATATATTTGGAGTTTGACATCTTTTACTTTCTCATTTCCTTCATAACTGTTAATAAGTTTATCCCACATAGCTTTAGCAGTTTCAAGATGCATCACCTTTACAAACTCAGCTTCAACAAGTCCATTCAAGATAACATTCATTCCCTTAGCATTAAATCTAAATTCTAACTTATCATCCATGGAATCCAACACAATGGGCTTTGTATATCCAGTCTCTACTACATCCCAAACATCAACACCTAAGGCCATTAGGTATGTTCTCATTCTAACCTTCCAAAAGGAAAAATTTGTTCCATCAAACAGAGGAGGCTTACTGGCTGAGGTCCCTTCATGACTTGTCATGTTTAATCTTATAGATCTACCTTTAAATAAAAGCAACCTGCTCTAATACCAATTGTTGAAATTACTAAGACAACTAAGAGGGGGGGTCGAAGTCCCTTCATGACTTTGTCATGTTTAATCTTATAGATTCACTTTAAATAAAAAGCAACTCCGCTCTAATACCACAATTGTTGAAATTACAGACAACTATAGGGGGGGTGAATCATTTGTTACTGTGCTTAAAACATTATTGGTATATTAAACCATTTTAATCTTTCATCAAGTGACCATCAATATTATATACATCATATGAACAACATAAATAATGGCATCAATCACACATAAGATATATACTAAGAAAGACATATTTTCATGAGGAAACCCATAAAGGGAGAAAACCTCTTCTTCTTCAAAATGATAGGTAGTCTTTTAAGTTCTGTACATCATCTATGTTTGAGAACCAACTCAAAGTGAGGCTACTACCTCTGTTTTACAAGATCCAACTTGTTGAGAGAACCAACTCTTTGGTTTCTCTAGCACCGACTAGAAGGAAGCACCAACTCCCTAAATATTCCAGCACCAACCAAGCTCCAACTTGTATACAAAAAACTCTGTGTTTTCCCGAGCACCACCCTACCACCCTAATTTTTCTAGCCACAACTAGATGGAAGATACAACTTCCAATATTCAAGCACGAACTTGAATATCAGAGGACCACAATCCTCCCTAGAACCACCCTTCCTCCGTGATTCTGAATAATTGATTGACAAACAAACAATACAACTATTTCAATTCTTACCCCTTCTTCATTGTTCTACAATTCTTCCCTGTTTCAATGTTCTACAGTTTTTCTCTGCTTCATGCTATTCTTCTATTCTTCTCTTTCTTCTGTCTGTTCGGTGACTATTACTCATCTCCGAGTTTTATCTCATGCTCTGCATTCTTTCATCTTACCTGTCTTATAGTTCATATCACTATTTCGGTTAGAACAACCAACCTTACATAGTCGCTACATCTCATCTTCTATGCTCACTAGCCTCATTAGTTACGCCTCAAATCTCCTTGGGAAAAAATAAAAACGTCTCAACAACTGAATAGCCAACCGATCAAGAACCATGATTTAATTTTCTAACTGAATCGTAACTGAGGTTAATAATCATGAAAATAAATGATGACCCTTCGATCATATTCCTAATTAACCAGCACCATTGGATTACCACTGATGGATCTCGCGCCTACTCCATATGCCCACTAGTTGTGACCACGAGCCTAATAAGAATGCCTTTCACAGTTTGCATTTCGGCAATCCTGTGTTGAAGGGTCTCAACACTCCATGTTGCGATCACCGAAAAAGAGCTTAGATCTGCTAGCTCCACCTTCTCATATGCTCACTGATGGTGACCACAAACTACACAAAAAGGCATTTCTGCCTTTTACATTTCGGCAATCCTGTGTCGAAGGGTCTCGATGGTCCAAGTTGCAATCCCTGAAATGGAGCTTAGCTCCCCTAGCTCCTCCCTCTCACATGACCACTGACGGTGACCAAAACCAACACCAAAAGGGGTTTCACATTTCGCGAACTTATGAACTTCATTGAGCCTGATCAACGGTCGAGATCTCCAATGATCCGATGGTCCATTCTCATTGCGATCTCGCATTTTTGGATTCCTGTGATGAAGGGTCTCGAAACTCCAAGTTGCGATCCCTGAAATGGAGCTTAGCAATTAGCTCCTTCCCTTAAGCCTTTGACGATGTGACCTTGTCTATGACCATAGGCAAGTCCTTATCGTGATTTCACATATCGCGAGTTGGAAGGTTATAGGATTTCCTTCCTTTGACTTTCCAGTCAGCGAGATGCCAATCGCTCACCATGTGTCCTCTACATCCAACGTTCCACAACATACCTCAATCCAAGGGTTCATATCAACCCTCAATTCGACAGCTTGGATCATTTTGGGATATCGCATATCGCAAGTTCCCACACCATGCTCCATTGAGTCCTCGAATGTGTAAGTTAGTGAAATTCCAATCGCTTGCCACATGTCCTATGACTCCAATGGTCAGGATTGTTATCGAGATTTCTCATATCACAAGTTCGAGTGGTTAGAGAACCTCTTTCCTTTGGATTTCCTGATTTGTGAAACTCTGAAATGAAACCTATGACGTGCTTTGATCTATCACCACGTGTCCTTCTTGGATCAACGATCTATTTCGCATATCACGAATTCGAGGGGTTAGGGGCGTCCTTCCTTTGACCTTTTAGTCAGCGAAATGTTTATCTCTTTCCACATGTACTCTTCATCCAACTGTTCACATCATTTCATGAATTTGGAGTGTTAGCTAACTCCCGGGCTTGTTCTCCTTGCAACTCCACTAGATCCAATGGCTGACAGGTATTCTTGAAGCAGATCTTCGGTCACAATCCTTTTGGAATGGTCAACGACTGTGATCTTTTCGGATGATATGACGATATAGATCTTTTCTATGATGTAGCTCATTGTATCTCATCCTATCCTCCCATTCAAGAATATCTGACAGTTGACAGGAATCATGTTTTAATCCGACGAATGACGGGATTTCTACTAATCAACAATTCAACCTATTAGCCCCGCTTTATCTATGCTTCCACTTTGAGAGGCTCTGACGACCATCAGGGATTCTAAAGGATCCAAGGATCACTATTCCTCTTCTGAGTTGATCTTTACATTGTCATGCCATCATCGCTCTGCTAAACGTGTTGATCTTTTCCATTCCATCATTGTCCTTCTGATGTTGATCGTGATCTTTGCCATCAATGACAAACATGCATACTCTGCCTTTGTCTGAAAAACATGAAAACACTTAGAAGCTATAGTACAGAGAAGTAGAGTTTTCCATAGTGTATATAGTAGGAGTAAAATAAGAAAATATGAGTAAAAGAAGAAACAGGAAGAAAAAAATGAGAAAAGAAGAAAAATACAAAAAGATGAAGTAGATAGATAAGTGGTTTTTTAGGAAGAGTTAGATGATATTATGTGAAACAGACAATAAATGGTATGAAATAACAAGAACATATTATGCATCAAAGAAATATGACTAGATAGAAAATGCAGCACGACGGGACAGAGAGCGGCCAAAGAAAGGAAAAAGGTGATGAGTGGAAAAGTAAAAGCATGACAAAGAATTTATGAGAGGAACTATAAAATTAGAAAAATTGCAAGGAGAAAACAAGAGCTAAGGAGAGAAAAATTGGTGCAAACAAGTGTTGTCAAGGAGATTTCAAGGTATTGAGTGAGTATTCAAAGTCATTTCACATCATTTAGAAGAATGGAACTATTGAAGGTTGGAGCTCCCATTCGAATGACAAGGTTGACACAAAGTGTTGTGAATCCCACAAAGTAAGTAACCAAAAAATTAGAAAACCCTATCAAGCCAAAGGAAGTAGTAAATGTGGATGATATCCCATCACTTGTGATTGAACCAGTCAGTCCAATATTTGTCATAGAATAGGAACTAGTAACCAAGTAGATGGATGTAGATCTAAGGGATGAAGAACCAAACCATACAGAGCAATTGTGTTTGAGAGCACCACAACAGACAAGTGGGGAATATGATGAAAGAACAGATTCAGATGAGCCTAGGGAAGAGGTCGGAGAAGTACAAAAACCTATTGCAGAGATAACACCGCAAAAATAAAAACAGGTTGAGGGTGAAGATGTTACCAGCCAACATAATTCCAACGCAGAAGAAGAAGAAGATGCCCACCAATAAGAATGGTCATTGACAGGGAAAAAAAACACAAAAGGAAAAAAACCAACATAGATATCACCGCACAAGAAGATAGAAGTTACAATGAAATTAACATGCATAACATAAGGAGTGATGATCCTTCCTGACTTATTAGGTTGTGTGGAGAAACTAAAGTATTTTTATAATGATGTATCATATAGGGACAAGTTCCCTGAATTTGAGCCACATGTATATATGGAGAGTAAAGGATTAAGTTCACCAGGAGCTCCAATTTTGGAACCAAAGCAGTGGATAATAGGGTTGTATAACACGGGGATAATGAACTTGTTGGAAATCCCTCAATTTGGACGGGGTAAACATCTGAACAATTACGTCGAAAAATTATTAGAATTGTTGCATGGGGGTATTCTATGGATGGAAAAGACAGTCTCAATAGATGTATATTTGATTGCACCAATTACAGGTCTACCAATAGATGTAGAAAAGACAACACAATAATTGGATGGTAAAAAAAGGAGAAAGAATTGGTAGAGGAGATGAAGAAAACATATGGTACATAGAGAGGGTCACGGGGAATCATAATCAACAAAATCATTGAAAATATGACGAGATTGGAAGCTAAGTTGATGGATTGAAAACTGTTAAGGAAATGATGCAAGGAAAGAACACCTGCAAGAGTTATATCATCAATAGTGTAGTGCACGAAGGGGAATTTACTAATATTGAGCCTGTTACACATCAACATTACTCGCTTTCATAAGTGTCGTGAGTGTCGCATGTTGCTCACAAGTGTCGCAAGTGTCACATGTTGCTCATAAGTGTCACAAGTATTAAGCAAAGCATACTGCCATGATGACGACACTAAGGAGACACTTAAAATGCCTTAAACAATTGATTTGAAGAAAGAGGAATCGCTAACTAGATATAAGAACCTCTTGCCACCTGAAAGGAGCATTTAATTTAAGGTTTTGGGAGAGAGCTCTCCCCTACATCACCCTTAGGATCATTGGCGCTCCCCTATAAAGTTCTAGGGAGTGTTATAGCACCAAACAACCCTTCTGAGGGAGCGCTATAGATTTTTAGAGCGTTGGCACCCCCCTTGAGCCTACTAGGGAGCGCTATAGCACCCTAATGCCCCTTTTGAGGGAGCGCTTTCTAATCTAGGCAACAGTTGATCTATTGAGGAGAATAAGGGGAAGATATTTCGATTTTGGAAGGCAGTTGCATTCGAATTCCTGGTTCAACCATGATCTTAGGAGAAGATCCCTAATCTAAGGAGGGAATTCCTCAACTTACCCTAAAGATACCTCAAGAGGTTAAGCCTCTCTAAACCTATATAAACAGGATCTATCATAGTGAAAAGGAGGAAGAATTGGAAGCATGAAACCTATGATCTCATAGGAAACATATAGTGAACTGTTGGAAAGTAATCAGTAAAGTTGTTGTCGTCCGGATCATGGATCTTTTGAGCAAGGGATAGACAAAGGGGACTTGACGAAGCTGTCGCATTCGCATCTACGGTTGTAAGCTACTTCTATCATTGTTCTCATTAATATGACACGCTTGGCCTGTTTCTTTCTAGTTTTTGTTTAATCTCACATTAACTTGTCTATGATAGATAGATCTATTTCAGGTTAATATCAATAGAGTAGGAAGTGGTTGTATTATTGTTTGTCTACAGGGATCATCGAGGAGCAAAAGATTGGAGCTCAACTCGGAGCATGCAGGGACAAATGCCGATAAAAGGTACTTCTTTTCTCCTCCCTCCTCATGCATTAGTTTTTATAGATCTGAAAGGAAGTCAGTGTCCACGTTAAGCGTCTTCTTTCTTAAGAGTTAAGAGTCTAGATCTCAAGAGGAGAACTACCTATCTGCAGGGAGATTTTCCTTCAACAAACAATGGCGACTCCGCTGGGGACCCTCGAATCGAAACTTTTTTGTTTTGATTTCTCTTCATAGACCTTGTCTTACCCCTTGATTTTTTTCAGACCTGGTTCACTCTTTTTGATTGATTTCATGAGATGATTGACTCCCTACCCCATCACTCTCAACTTGATTTCCAAAATTATACTGAAATTTTGGATTTTCAGACATTTTCATGAGATTTTCAAGCCTAGTGCCCCTGTGGCTATGTTAACAGAGTGCCAACATTCCCTGAATGTGTTAGACAAAGTGCTATAATGCTTGGTGCCCCTTACACCAGACCACCAGCCCTCTTTTGGCCAAAAACCTTTCCATAATTGCTCTTTCAGGGTCTAGTCTTTGTGTTTCACTTGTTGAGCCTCTCTGTGAGTCAATGCTTCTTCCCATTCAACTTTGACATCCTTCCTTCTGAGGAACAAATACCTTGTTGTTTAGATTTTGTAGCCTTCTTCATTATTTTTTATTTTTTCTGTTGTTGGGAGTTTGAAACCAATGCGCTTTTTTCCTCTCCTTTTTGACTGAGCGAGAAACTCTGGTGAAGGACATCAAAAGCCTACAAATCTCTTCATTTTTTTTTTGTTTGAGGTCATTGTTCTTTGACATCTCTTTTTTTGTGAAGTTCTTGATTTTCTTTGTTTTCTTTTCTTTTGCTTCTTGTTTTTTATCACAACAAGAGGGTGTATTGTTTGTATGAAACCTGCTTATGTTTGTCTAAGTTTCCTTGATCCAAATGGATAATTGGCAGGAGAAATGTTGTTTTGAATTAATCATTATTCACATACAAACAATACAGAGACATCTTCATGGTTGATTTGCATATTAGAAGACATTTCCAAATTTTTTTAGCACCACACTAGATTTTATTAAGAAATATTGTTTGAGAGCATTCCTTCTTAGTGTTTCTTAGTGAAAATAACTCTCTCTCTCTCCCTTAAATAGATATTCATTGAAAATAAATGATTGCTTATCATCTTTGATGCATTTTTTGGGGATTGAGTCATCATTCCATCTATTTCACTTCCATGCACCCCTTTTGAGTAAAGAACAACTATAGAATGAACGTTAATTAAAAACTATCTAGAATATTTTATTTTCTAGGATCCTCCACCAACAGTAGACTAGGACTAGTACTTTGGATTAGGCTATGAGCATAACTCTCCAAAGTTTCCAAAACAAACTTTATCATCCTAAGATAGGGAGAGTCAAATCCAATTGTCGTATAAGTCTACCTGGGATCCCCATCTCACACAGGGGTTACAAACGAGGTCGCATTCAGGAAAGCTACGGAGATTATCCCTCCGTGGTTTGACTAATTGTAGTGGTCAGATCATATTATGGGGATCGCTTAAAGGTATACCCACAATTTTGAAGGGAAGCCTTTCAAGTTGATTTCAGGCTAGATACCCTGCCCGTACATTCCGACTGGACTGTCGACTATACCCGCCCAGGGGATGATTGCGAATTGGTAACCTTAGTGTCCATAATATTTAGGGTCTTACACAAGGTGACAGTGAAGGGAAGTCTCACTGTACCTGGAGCAGACATTGGTCAAACTCACTCAGGCTCCTTGGAGGGTAAATCCAAAATTACTGCGTGAAATCTTGCACCAGGGTGAAAGTCCATTAAGTAGGTCTCCATTGTAACTGTTCCACCATATCCCCGCCCCTTCTTGACTTGATCACGCGACATTGGATTTCATCACCAACTAGTACGGTCATCGAGAGAAGGTTTTGTTTGCTTGGTTGTGATTCCTAGATTCTATTAGCATATGTTGTTTCTTTTTAGTAGTTGGCCATAGATCTTTTCCTCCAGCTCTTTTTTGCCAACATCGACCCTCCATGCCATTCACGGAGGCTACAGGGACTTCCTCCAGAAAATATGGAAGATAATACCCCTTTACCCCCTCATTCTATGGAGGAATCTCCTCAACAAAGTGAGGTTCACGACACTATAACCTCCGAAGAAGAAGTTCCCACCTCTTTAGATAATTTTCGAATCATTTCAGAGTCTCCAGAGGATTTTCGCATTCCGGAGGGATATGAGAGATGTGTTCTCCAATTGAATTCAGTTGGTGAATTTGTCATCGTCAATCCTTCTGACATTCCGACTGGGCCTCATTCAAACCCTCTAATTGATGACCCCTTTTGGACCGCAGACATTGTTCGAAGTCCACCGTGCATGGTGCGGGATCTTTATGGAACAGGAATAGGTGTCGATGCGCCTATCACCTACACCGTACCTTTAAACCATTTTACCGATACTACCATTTTTTCAGACACACCGTCCGTTGGCCCAAGGTCCACTTTTTCTCTCCAGATGGACCATTCTACAATGGTCCCTCACGTGCCGACTATTCCCACCGGTAATGCGGTGGTTAGCCAAGATGCAATTGGCAGACCAATAACACCTAGACCTTCATCATCAATCCCTTTTGGGTATATAGAACTTAATTATTCAACTGTCACTACTACCCAAGTTATGCCTGGAAGTTCTATACCTATACAACAACCCGGAGGGACCGGTCTTGGTGGATTTAATCCATTAAGAAGCACTTGTCAGTTGTCTACATCTGGCTCCCAAATTCTGGGAACTCCACTTCAAGCTAGGGGGCATCCTCCCACCGGAAGACAACTTCCATTTGGAGGGCACCCTCACTCTGGGGGGAAACCTCAATCTGGAGCCTACCATCAACCATATGGACAAAATGTGTCTACCACACCCAATCCGTGGAACATCCCTTTTCCCGGAAACCCACAGTTCTCGGGGGGACACAATCCTCAAGATCCACAACAACCTCTTCCCCATCAAGGGACTCATCTACATCCTCCTTATGGACAAACGCCAAATCCGGCTTATAATCCTCAAAACCCATCCGGTTATCCTCCGCTCGCACATGTTTCTCAAAACACCTCAAATCATGTGTACCCTGGTCAACACCAACCTTATACAAGAGGGCCCACTGGTTACAATTATCCACATAACCCAGTGTATGGTCCTACTGGTGTTCCTATGACACACCAGTATTACCTACATGTTAACCGACAACTACCTTTCCTAGCAACTCTGGACCTTCCATACTTGTCTCGGTTAATGAATGATCCTATTTTTCATTCTCTGGTTTGGCTAGCTATTCCACCTAAACTTCCTTCTGATATTCCAAAATTCGACGGAAAGTCTGGAGAAGACCCAAACAACCACGTGATGAATATCCATTTGTGGTGTTCATCCAACTCCCTCATGGACGATTCTATACGTTTGCATCTTTTCCAATGAATGCTTATAGGTTCTGCAACAAAGTGGTATATTGAACTACCACGGGATTCTTTTCACGATTTCAACTCTCTAGCCATGTCCTTCCTCACACACTTCCAACTACCCATTCGATACGAGACGAGTACCGAACTATTGAACTGCCTTTGTCAGACAACCTCTGTACATATCTCTGATCATATTCATGAATGGAGAAACGACAAAGGTTAATCAAAGAGGTCATTTCTGACCAATTATTAGTGGAATGGTTCACCAAATCACTGTTACCTCAGATCGCTCGTGATGTTTCTATGGGCGGTGTAGTCACCGAAGAAGAAGCCATTGCTCGAGCTCAGTACTTAGATTTGGTTTATTCACAATATGGTACTCTGTACGAGTTGATACCAAATTCTACCCATGCCACTAATGATCCATCCAAACCATCATCTACCTCACACACGGATGGAGTTATTGGCTTCGTCAAAACCCAATCTACTTCCCAGTCGACTGGAACAACCCAGCGGTCCACTTCGATGTCTTCTCCCAGTTCGACTGCACCCTCTTCTACCTCCCCTCAAACTCAGGTCTCTGAGGTGAATGTGATCCAATCGATCCCTTCACAACAACCTGGAGGAAAGAAGAAAGCAAAAAATAAACCAAAGAAAAACAACAACAATGAACAACCAAAAAATCAACCTCAAACCCCGGCTACCGGAAAACAACCACAACGGAAACCAAAATTCCCATGTCTCATTTGTGGCGATGATCACTACACTCAAGACTGCCCACATCACGATGAAGTGGCGAATATTTTTAAGGGAAATTCACAACCCGCTGTGCTTACCCAACCTTTTCCACAACAACAATATTTGGTTGCTCAAACCCCCACTCCAGGGGGCAGTTCCAACCAATCCCACGATGAGGCCTCGACTAGTGCCCACATTTACATGTTTAACAGGATTAATCTGACCACTTTCACTACGACATATGACACGCCGATTAAACCTGATAAGATGAAGCCCTCTAACGGTTCCTTAATGGACCCATTACCATCTTCCATTAGTCCTCCATCTGCTAGCCCTCCATCTGGGCCACTTCATATTGAGAAACCTTCGTTTGAATCCATCTTATGCCCTCCTAAGAGTACTATCCAAAAATCTACCTTTAATCCTAGTTCATGGGCTGCCCAAAACTACAACATTGTTGAAGATTTGGCTCAAGCACCGTGTGCTATGTATGCTTCGGAAGTTCTATAACACTGTCGCAGCCAACATAGAATGATCTTAGCTGCCATCGGTGCTTTCGATCTTGAGTCATCAAATAACCTCACGTTTAATCTGGATGATCATCAACCTCGACTCTCCCACCAACTAGCTTTTCAGATCGATGTTGTTGTTCACAATCAACAAATCCACCGAACTATCTTGGATGAGGGAGCCTCTACTTGTGTCATGTATTTAGATTCTTGGAAAGGCTTGAAATCACCTTCCCTTAAAAAATCCCCTACGATGTTATGCGCTTTCGATGGGTGAGGTTTTCATCTTCACGGATTGTTACAATCCTTAGCCGTTCAGTTAGGCGGAAAAACTATTACTATTGATGTCGAGGTGGTCGACATCCCCCTCGATTACAACCTACTATTTGGAATAAGTTGGTTATCTACTATGTCTGACGTCACCTCGTCGGTGTTTCTATGTGTGGAATTCCCCCATCAAGGGAAAACTTTCACTATCGATTAACTAGATTTTTGTACACCCGACGCTCGTGCCCCTGTCACCAACAACATTCTTCTTTTGGGAGACCACCTAGTTACGTATGAAAGTGTTGGTGTTGGCTTGTTGAAATATTCTAGCCTTATGGGTACCTTCCCTACACCACTTCCATCCACCACACATCATTTTTCCACCATCAATATGATTTCGACTATGCCTTATCAATCTTTGGAATCATATGACCCTTGGATTGTACCTAGTCCTATGGAATGCGATGTGCTCGGTGACACCATGCCACTTAGGCCAACCGAGGCTGCATACGTAGCTATTCAATCTGCCTCTCCCTCCCTGGACAACCCACATTTATTTGCACCTAATGCCTACTCGATGCCATCATGGTTGGATTCCCTATCGTCTGCAATCAATTACCTTTCCCAAATTTTCCCTTCCGACGAATATAATGGAGATGCTTAGTATTGAGGATGTACCTTGGGATGATAACCATCATCGATCCTCTTTTATTATGCCTTTTGAATAAATTCAAAAAGACATACACTATGTCTTCCCTCCTGATGTTACCGATTCTCCGCAATCTCCCATCCTCACACAAGATACTCTTTCTGAGGGGAATATGGGTAATATCTCTACTATGATTGTTATCGATATTTTGATCAAAGAGGTCAGTGTGGAAAACATTAACCTTGGTTCTAATTACACACCCGAAGAAGTGGTCTCTTACACCACTCTGTTTAAAGAATTCTGCGATGTCTTTGCTTGGAGCTATGAAGAAATGCCAGGAATCGACCCCTCGATCGTCGTGCATGAATTCAAGAATTAGCCAGGTGCGAAACCTGTTCGACAAAAAATCTGCCTGGTTCATCCCAAGAAAATTGCAGCCATAAAGGCAGAAGTTGAGAAACTTTTAAAATCTGGCTTTATCTATCCTGTCCCTTTGACAGAATGGGTCTCCAACCTTGTTCCGATTGCCAAAAAACTGGGGACCATTCGTGTCTGTGTTGATTATCGGGATCTCGGTAAGGCTTGTCCAAAGGACAACTACCCTATGCCCTTCATCGACCAGATCATTGATAATTGTGCTAGGAGCATAATCTTCTCTTTCATGGATGGTTTCTCCAGGTATAACCAGATTGAAATTTTACCTGCTGATTAACATAAGACAACCTTTATCTGCCCATGGGGAACTTTCGCCTATCAAAAGCTACCTTTTGGTCTCAAAAATGCTGGTGTTAATTTCTAGTGAGCCATGTCATATGATTTCCACGATATCAAGCATATTGTAGAACCTTACCTCGACGACTTACCTGCCCACTCGTCTAATCGATCAGATCACGTTGATCACTTACGGGCTATTTTTCTTTGATGTCGGTTTTACCGTATCCACTTGAACCCACATAAGTGTATTTTTGCTGTCGAATCCAATCAACTCCTCAGTTTCGTTGTCTCTAAAGATGGGATTCAGGTGGATCCCTTAAAGATTAAGGCTATTCTGGCCTTACCCCCACCTACTAGTTTGACCCAACTCCAGAGTTTGCAAGGAAAAGCAAACTTCCTTCACCGTTTCATTTGTAACTACGCTGAGATAACTAAAGGATTCATGTGATTGTTGCAGAAAAACACCCCTTTCATCTGGGATGACATCGTTGAATGATCATTTGATGCTCTTAAGCATTCCTTGACTCACACACCTTTGTTGCACCCTCCAGAGTATACAAAGAACTACATCCTTTACTTAGATACCTCCACTTCCACTATTGCAATGGTATTAGTTCAGGAGGACCCCAATGGTGAGGAACATGTGATCTATTACCTGAGCAAGAGTCTATCTGGACCCGAACTTCGATATTCACATGTAGAAAAACTGGCTCTGGTAGCCATCATCGTTGTCCAGAGAATTCGCCATTAAATCCTACTATGCACCACCACTGTGATTGCGGACTCAAATCCCATGTACCATGTCTTGACACATCAAGTGCTCAGGGGAGAGTACTCTAAATGGATTGTCATCCTTCAGGAATTCGATCTTGAATTTGCAAAGTCCAAAGCCAAAAATTCCCTGGTGTTTGCAGAACTTATCTACGATCTCCCCCATGTTGATGAAGATATTGAACCTAGAGATTCTCTCCCTGACGAAACTCTTTTCCTCATCAGCACCTCTGATCCTTGTTATGGAAACATCCTCCTTTATCTCCAAACCCAACGCTTTCAACCTAACACTTCCCGTGAAGAACGTTGACGTATTCACCACCATTCTTGCCGATATCTTATCGTCGGTGACACCTTGTATCATCATGGTATTGACACTATCCTTTGACGTTGTTTGATTCATGTAGAGGCTGAACGTGTTTTGAATGTCTGTCACCTTCGAGCCTGTGGCGGTCACCTTTATGAGATGGCTACAACCCAAAAGATTCTACGTGCCGACTATTTTTTGGCCCTCGATTTTCAAAGATTGTATTGATGCAGTCAAAAAATGCCCACCCTGCCAAGTTTTTAATAACAAGGCATGCACCCACCCTACTACGGTGCACCCCATTATCTCCATCGTCCCCTTCGCCAAGTGGGGTATCAATTTTCTACAATGTATTCACCACCATTCTCGTCGGTATCTTATCATCGATGACACCTTGTATCGTCATGGTATTGACACTATCCTTCGACGTTGTTTGATTCATGTAGAGGCTGAACGCATTCTGAATGACTGTCACCTTGGAGCCTGTGGCGGTCACCTTTCTGGGATGGCTACAACCCAAAATATTCTACGTGCCGACTATTTTTGGCCCTCGATTTTCAAAGATTGTATTGATGTAGTCAAAAAATGCCCACCCTGCCAAGTTTTTAATAACAAAGCACACACCCACCCTACTACGCTGCACCCCGTTATCTCCATCGTCCCCTTCACCAAGTGGGGTATCGATTTTCTACAATGTAAGCCTACCTCAGTCGAGGGAACGGTTACATAATCATCGTCATTGACTACTTTACCAAATGGGCTAAGGCTATGCCTACCTTTCTAAACGATGGTCGTACCACTGCTCTTTTTGTTTTTAACCACATCATAACTCATTTTGGTGTACCACGCGCTATTGTCACCGATCACGGTTCACAGTTTAAGAACCATATGATGAGTGAATTGCATGCCAAGATGGGTTTTCACGATGAAAACTCATCCCCATACTATTCTCAGGCCAACGGAAAAGTTGAAGCCATCAACAAGGTCCTCAAAACCATGATTCAACGCATGGTAGGGGAAAATAAGACATCCTGGCATCTACAATTTTTCTCCGCTCTCTGGGCTTACCATACTTCTGTGAAAACCGCAACTGGGTTCACTCATTTCTAGTTAGTGTATGGCATCGAAGCTGTTTTACCAATCGAGTGTGAGATTCCATCTCTGAAACTTAAAGTAGAACTTTTACCCCATACTTCTACCAAAGAAGAACGTTTCTTATATCTGACCAAACTAGACGAAACACGTTGTGATGTCGCTCTCATTAACGAGGCACATCATAAACGAANATTCGTTTATGATGGAATTTCCCTAGGAGAGCCCCGAAACGGGCTTTACCTTAAAAAGTACTATGCCTAGATCACCTAGCATGTGTACGTTGTACATTATTGTATTTTAGTTTGGTGCGTCTGTTTCTTTCGCATGCTCGAGTCTTTGCCTTTGCCACTCATAACTGTACCTTGTGTTTTCATGCGCACATGATGTCTTCCTTTCCTATCTTTGTTGGGCTTGCGGATGGCGCTAGTCAACACACCCGGAACATTGCTTCGACAGCATGGGTCATTTACCAATTTGATGAGGTGGTGAGTTCAGGAGGTATTTTCTTAGGACCAACGACTAATAAAATGGCAGAATATCATGTTGTCATTGGAATTTTGACCCAAGCCTCCTCCCTAGGTATCTCTTGTATCATTATTAACCTAGACTCCCAACTCATGGTCTGTTAACTCAATTGTATCTACGTTATTCGTAATCCTATCCTACTACGTCTCCACCTACAAGTTCGATGTCTTGAACGAATATTTGATTACATCGAATACAGACATATTCCAAGAGAACTCAACAATGTTTCGGATTCGTTAGCTAATTACATCATGGATAGGTATCTTTCCCATAGATAAGGTTTCATGAAGGAAAACAAATTGTACATCACATGTAAATTAAAACACATCACATTAAAGACATCATCATTTACAAATCTTTTGGCACTGTAAAAAATCAGACCTGTATATATATACATAGCGTGACTAAAAATGTTTGATTACATCAAAAAAGTATTTGGAAGAGCAAAATTTTGGGTCTTTACACCCATACAACATCGTCCGACAAGCCATACAAAATATACAATCACCAGAGAGACTATAATCTCTCTGCACTGCATTATGCTGAGAGTAACATATCACTGCGCACACTACTCGTATCAGTAGAGAATTAACATTCTCTGGCACCCCCACAGTGTGTCTCTGTAGATGTAAAGGCACTTCTCTCCTCTGTAGAGGAGGAATGTCGATCATAAGGCCTTGAAGGTTTCTTTCAACCTCTCAGAGACCTATCACTAGTGCCTCCAGATCTACTGCAACCTGAGCACCCCTGCGACATCCTGGTACTGGTATCTCAGTCGGGCGCGCTGCTCCCTTGTCTGCATGTTGAAAACAATACATCCATTGAAAAAACTCTTCTACGTACCCAAAAAAAATACATACATTAAAAAACTTAAAACAAAAACTAGAACAGGTGTTGCTTAGTCTCTCACCTGACGCATCCCAATCTTCCCCCGCTGTTAGAATCAAATCCATGCTTCTGTGAAATTCCACCTCGGCATATGGGAAGTCTTCTATCCAAAGATATTGGCATCTCAGCCAAGTGAAGAATTCACCGGTGAAACGAAACTCTGACTCTACCACTAGTCTCGAAGATAGACTAGTCCACCGTTCCATCCGTGGTTCTCCCACTGGTCGTACCGCCAATGCAATCTGAGGCTGCATCTGGGGGATGCACTATAAGAAGAATGAGACCAAGAAAGAACCATATTCGAACTGTTTCTGCCCCATCCTACATCTCGAAACATGTTCCTTCACGTTCCGAAGAAACCCTGCGCTCCAGTTAAACAGTGTTGGCTCCAAACACTGTACGCCATAAGCTACTTGTGATCTCGACGCCAGATGTGCGCTAGTGCTTCCTGTCACACTCATGATGGAAAACAAAATAGACCGAAGGGGTAACTATATGATATCCTTGATTTGGATTCTAACCCCCACCAGTCTTTCTTCTGGGACACATTGTCATGCCAGGTACACATCCACTTGCTCAGGAAGTGCCCTATGTCTGGAAAATGCTATAGGAACCCTTATTTTTGAGAGGCCAGTCAAGAAATATACATCTTCCAACTCAATGGTTAGAAGCCGTGTTCTGATCCGAAACCCTTTCTCTGCGACATCCCACAAGATGATTATGTGCTCAAGCAGAAGGATCTCTTTCTTCATCTTTCGTAGCTTGAAGAATTTCAGAAGGCCATAAGCTCTCAACGCGGCCCGTGTACAAGGAGTCCACAAAGAATCCAAATCATCGAGCTCATGCTCTCGTTCCTTCCACTCAATCATGGTCGTTGCCAAAATCACCTACAAACAAAAAAGAAACAAAGAATTTCATTATTCAATTTTTCGACAATTTCTTAATCAATTGAAAAACTTGAAATATATTGCCCATACTTTTCAAAAAGGACCACACCCTCTTTTTTATTACTCAATGATCACTAAGCAGTAATAAAACGTTTTAAATTAAAATGATTTTCATAATGGCTGCGTGGGCATATTTTTGAGTTTCTTATAGATTCTTTAACAAAAATGACCTATCTACTCAAGTATCAAGGCATTGTCATATATTCTACCACCCTCTAAAATATTTTTTGTAAATGAATGTCTTTTTGCCATCGTTTTCAATAGAGGCCGATTTGATATTTTTTGGAACAACCCAGGGCTTCGTTTTTTAATTTAAATACTATTGTGAAAAAAAAATTTGAACCATGTAATTGAAAGAGGAGGAAATGAAGATCTACCTGGTCCAAACGGCGAGATAAATGGTCAACCGTAGCTACGGTATCAAGCAAAACAAGATCCACCTCCAAAATGAGAATCTCCACTGATACAAATACTTATGCAAATGAAATGGTAAATGAAGATTTTTCTTGTATTACTATTTATAAATTTCCATTTTTTAGAAGGTATAGTTATTTGTGGGTTTCTTTGACAATATAATGGCCTCACTAAACCTATGGATTGTAGTTTTGACACTACAGGTTTCAAGGAAGTTTTGATGGTTTGTTTACATGTCACATCCCCGAGCATAGTCTTAGTTCGTTCTCAAGCTCAAGAATATAAGAATGCACCAGGTAGACTTTTATCTATTTTTCGGACCCGTATGGACACATAAAAAAGGAACCCCTTGGAGTTATCTTTAAACTCTTTTCATACTCTCTAAATATGAAAAGATCGTCGAGTGATCTTGCTTCCTTTCACACTCGTTAAAAGGTTTGAAAGGGCTTCTTTCGAGTGGTAGTTTATCTCTTTTTCGGCCTCGTGATACTAACTGTATGAAAAAGGAACTGAGAGAGTTCTCTTTTAAGTGTTTTTCCAGACTCTATAATCATGAAAAACCTTTGAGTTTTTTGTCTTTGGACTCGCTAAAATGAACATTGACAGGCCCATACGGGACCGAACCCTTACTTCTTCTAGTTCGTTAAACAAAGGAAGAGGAACTTACCGAAGGTGAGTTATATTGAGCATGTGTTACCCTCCTCAAGCTCGTTAAATAAAAAAGAGGTACCCGTCTATCTGGATGGGGGAAAATTTGAAAGAAGCAAGCCAAGCAGTCTCTTGAGAACATTACCAAGTAATTCTTAGAGTCACCCTTGAACACAACACTTTGTCCTTTGGATGCATTATAATCTGTTGAACCTCTGCACTGAGCCAATCCTTTGAGTTTCTTTCACTCCTTTGGGTCACCTGACATAAGTCACAACATCCACTACATCATCAAGTTTTGGTCCATGCCATGTTTCTGCTCTCGTGCCTCAATGTTCAAGGGAATTATTTGCCTCGAGGGTCAGCCATCACAAATATCTTGTCTCAATACCTATGTCAGTCCATGTTCATTTTATCTTCCAATTACATCTCTATGTCTGTTTCGTGTCGTTGATGGGGGATACATTAAGGCCCTCCTTCAACAAGCCTATTCTTGTTGACTTCAACACATTATCCAGGAACTAGACTTAGAAACTAGTTAGTACTTTGGGACTTGCATGCATCAATGGTAGGCCTCCCCACATTCGACAATGGGTTTACATCATTGACCTCTGATCGAATTATTCCATGGATGTTCGACTCCAACCCATCCATTCACATTCGTTGGAATGTACTAGGGTACCTTGGGAATCATTGACATTAATGATGATCTCCCTCGTGCTTGTTAACGATTTACATCATTGACCAGTAATCAAGTGGTTTCTGCCATGTTCGACATCAGGACATCTATTCACATGGTTAGATTCGTACTACATCGGGATTGGTAAGAAGACCCTAGGTTGAGTGATCACTTTGATATATGCTTTTCCCAGGTTGTGAAGGAGTTTCTCTTGAACAAATGATACATACACTGTTACATAGATCCACTTTGTATTGGTCGTGGCTATGTCTTTTCATCTCGTAGATCCACTGTGTATTCTTCATGGCTACGATCAGTTCAGGTCATCAGAGTATATATCCACACTGTATCTTCGGTGGCTATACCTTTTTATCAATACAATTATGGATCCACAGTGTATTTTATGGCGGCCATATCTTGCAAATCTTGATCACCGAAGCATAGGTATGCCTACCTTGGGTTTGAAACATGTCATGATATTTGCTGGATGTTTTTGTGCATCTTCTTTCAGGTTCTCTGTGTCTATACCCTTGCTTGAACTTCTACAAATCATTTCAGTTATCAGTTCTCATCTTCTAACTACATACTTTGGGGGGCAATCTGTTACACATCAACATTACTTGCTTTGATAAGTGTCGCATGTGTCGCATGTTGCTCACAAGTGTCGCAAGTGTCGCAAGTATCAAGCAAAGCATACTGCCATGATGATGAAACTAAGGAGACACTTAAAATGCCTCAAACACTTGATTTGAAGAAAGAGGAATGGCTAACTAGAGATAAGAACCTCTTGCCACCTAAAAGGAGCATTTAATTTATGGTTTTGGGAGAGAGTGATCCCCTACATCACCCTTAGGAGCACTGGTGGTCCCCTATTAGGTTCTAGGGAGTGTTATAGCACCAAACAACCCTTATGAGGGAGCGCTATAGATTTTTAGAGCACTGGCACCCCCCTTGAGCCTACTAGGGAGCGCTATAGCACCCTGATGCCCCTTTTGAGGGAGCACTATCTAATCTGGGCAGTATTTGATCTGTTGAGGAGAATAAGGGGAATATCTTTCGAGTTTGGAAGGCAGTTGCATTCAAATTCCTGGTTCAACCATGATCTTAGGAGAAGATCCTTGATCTAAGGAGGGAATTCCTCAACTTACCCTAAAGATGCCTCAAGAGGTTAAGCCTCTCTAAACCTATATAAACAGGCTCTATCATAGTGAAAAGGAGGAAGAATTGGAAGCATGAAACCTATGATCTCATAGGAAACATACAATGAACTAGAGGAAAGTAATCAGTAAAGTTGGTGTCGTCCAGATCATGGATATTTTGAGTAAGGGTTATACAAAGGGGACTTGACAAAGCTGTCGCATTCGCATGTACGGTTGTAAGCTACTTCTATCATTGTTCTCATTAATATGACACGCTTGGCATGTTTCTTTCTAGTTTGCATTTAATCTCACATGAACTTGTCTATGATAGATAGATCTATTTCAAGTTAATATCAATAGAGTAGGAAGTGGTTGTACTATTGTTTGTTCACAGGGCTCATCGAGGAGAGAAAGATTGGAGCTCAACTCAGAGTGTGTAGGGACAAACACCGATAAAAGGTACTTCTTTTATCCTCCCTCCTCATGCATTAGTTTGTATAGATCTGAAAGGAAGTCAGTGTCCACGTTAAGCATCTTCTGTCTTAAGAGTTAAGAGTCTAGCTGTCCGTAGGGATATTTTCCTTCAACAGAGCCCATACTTACTGAAATTGTTTTTGGATGACTGCACGGATGCACAAAATATTGGAACGGAGTTCCACTATCCATGGTTGACCATACTCATAGCTTTGATGGGTTGGGAAGAACCCAAATACAATGAATTTTACCCAAGGCCAGGAAAGTGTTAGAAAACAACCTATATGACATTAAGGCATACTTAAACCGCAAAGGAAAGGAAGGAAAATTCAATTTTATTTTCCATTTGTTTTGATGATATGAATAAAAAATACACAATAACTAAAGGATACTACCAGAAGTGGTGGAAGAATATGAAGGAGTAGAAAATTTCAATGCTTCCAGATACAATATGTGGATCTAGGATAAGAGGGATCCCAAGAAGAATTGGTTGTAGATGAGGTATTGTGTGACAAAAGAAGAGGTACAATGTGCCATGAAATACTGGCCTAAGGAATGGAAAGTAGTGGTAGTGTCCAAGAAGGGATCTAATGGTAAGTAGAAAGTAGAGGAGGGAACATTGAAGTAGACAAATAGTCCAACAAAAAATACAAGGAAGGTTGTAGAGTGTTCAAAGAAAACATGAGGGAGCGCGATAGTTAGGAAATCTAGATAGAATAATATTCAAAATTCGTCAGCACGGGAGAAGGACCTCGCCATGGTAACCAATGGACGAGTAAAAAAATATGTTAATAGTCCTACGCAAGAGGAACTTAGAGGTGGATATTTCCTAGACATAGAGGTAGAAATGACCACAATCCAGACAGAGGCTCTGCCAATTAAGATGATTGTACTATACAAAATAGGCCAAAGAAAGAAGATGAAAGCAAACAAGAGTATCCCTAAGTTGACCTTGATAGAGGATGGTGTCGAGTTAGCCACTGAAAAAGTATAGGATTGTGCAGTAGAGGCATGGTATGATGAAAGAAAGAAATGAGAATAAATCATTTAAAAGATGACAGAGGTGAAGGAAACGTTGGCAAAACTGAAATTGAGTGCACCGCAATAGAAGGATAAGGTGAGACCAACACAAACTACTCAAGAAGATAAATCCCAATGTAAGATTCCATCCATATTATAGTGTCGAAGAGTGAAATTTTTTCTATCACTCAATATATGTTGCAAATGGATGTGGAGACAACACAAAAGGTCATGAAAGACATAGATCACTTGGACTTGGCACTGTCCAAGGTCCCCATGAAAGTTTTTTATAAACTAAAAGTTAGTGTCACACATGTGATCCAATCAAGAGCATGAGTAGAGGTGACTGATTTACAATGGGTTAACAAAAGAAATGAGACTATGAAGATAACACTAAACTAGTTGTAGGTTAAGAAAGAATACATAAAGCAATGCGCAGAGAAGATAGAGAAATGGGTAGATGAAGTGTTTAAAACTATCCCAGACAAC
Source organism: Picea sitchensis (assembly GCA_010110895.2). Classification (NCBI taxonomy): domain Eukaryota; kingdom Viridiplantae; phylum Streptophyta; class Pinopsida; order Pinales; family Pinaceae; genus Picea; species Picea sitchensis. Next base: position 78,458 of record SNQJ01S0060871.1, read on the forward strand.
ATGCAGGAAGGGAACATACCCACAGAGGGTAAGATAGAGAATATAGTGAAGAAAATGAAGAATTATAATATCTATATCACAAAGATGATGGAAATTTTACAACTGATTACTCCAACAGAGGTTAGATCACAAAGGGTGCATATGGTGACAGATCATAAGGATAACATTGCACAGAGCTTCCAAAAAATCATAGAGTTATATGACATATGCGCACAACTGTGGACGAGCCTACACAAGGATGAAAAACTGCAAAAGTTAGATAAGAAAGAAGAAGGATTAAACACTATAGTACAAGACTTGAAACAAAAAGAGGAAGACAATGACAATACAAGATAGGTTGAGAAGTGTGCAGTACTTGTAAAACCTACAGACATAATTCAATACAATTGAAGAAGAGAAACAATCAAGGCAGGATCAGTTGTATCCATTGCAAGTGAAAGAAGAGAAAATGTTGACTGATATTGATGCATGCAAAGGGAAGGTTGGGAAAATTATCTTGGAGAAAGAAGAATTGATGAATGAGTACATTGTTGCGCAGACTATGGAGTCTGTAGCTGAGAAGAGTGTGCAGGAAAAAACTTGAGCTGAAGACATTTCAAGAAGATTCTAGGAGTTGGAAAAATTTGCATAGGATGCAAAGACTTCTTGAGTGGCTCGGGATGAGTCGTAGGTAAGTGTTGGGGTCCTATTGGCACAAGCTATTTTGGGGAAATGCACAACAATAAATGAAGTATATGAGAATGGGACAAGAAAAGGAGTGTGTTAAAAGATAAGGAAAAGCAACACAAGTAAGACGAAATTCAAAGACAGAAAGGATGGCAGCGCGACCAGGAAAAAGTCAAGTCGTGGATCAATTAAGTGCAAGAGGTTACAATGTGGAGAAACCTAATCCACTTAGGCATAGGGTTTTGGTCATGATGTAATGGGTTTAACCCACATTTTGGTATTATAAATATGTATTGTAATATCTGAGGAGATTAACTAGTATCTAGTGAGTGAGAAGAGTTAGAGTAATTTTTTCATGGTAAGATCATAGAGTTAGTTTTGGAGACGAGTTTGTTTTTGAGTAGTAAATGAGGGTAAGGTCACAATTTGTGGAGCTTGGTTCTAACTTTTCATCCAGATCATTATTACTATTTTTTATTCTTATGTAATGGAAGTGGAGAAATGACTTGATAAAGATGAATAAAGAAGAGAATATTTCAAAATCATTGTGGACGTAGCTCATGGGGGTGAACCATGGTAAAACGTTGTTTCATTGTTTGGAATGTTTATTTTTACATGATTTATTATGAATGAATGAATCTAGTAGTAGTAAAATGCCATGCGTACTATATTAGTTTGATATTTTCTATAGTATGCATGTTAATAAATGAATATGATTATAGCATGGTAGATCTAATGATTATTGAAGTAAAGAGAAAAGTATAAAAATATGTCTAACATCCACATGAGAAATATTCCTTCCAATATTGTAGACACTAGGGTCCTACATTCACCCATAAGCCATCTTGGGTGAGACTGGGTTGTGCGTTGTGTACATAGTGCTTCCTTCTGGTCTCCAGAAGGACTGATGGTTTCTAGGGTTTTGTTGGAAAATTAAGGCAAAACCTGCGTTAGACCAAACATCCAAAAACCACTTTACCCTTTAATTAATTACTTGTAACTTCATGTTGTAATTGTTTAGGGGATTATTAACCATAAGTCGGGTCTTTCAACTTCATGAGGGCATATCTTCGTACCCATAAGGAACCACATGGTGTACGACCTACCATTGGAAATGGCACGATGAGGACTATCCATCAATGAGTGTGTTACATGCATTTGTATTGTCATTCATCCTCTTTTTCCTCAAACAAATCCAAGTTCCAAGATCACACCTCTGGGTATCCTTAACCACTCAACCACTTAACAATATTTCCAGAGATTCTTTTAGACTTCCTCAAAGCCTCTTCCCATGAGGGCGATGCTTAAAGCTATTCCATAAGGGGACCACTTTGGATACTTTTTCAATTATACCCACTAATTATAGAGACTTCCAAACTTGCCTCATGGCTTCTACTAGGGTTGAATAGGGTTGACAACAATGACAACCAACTGTCCAACATCAACATGTTCAACTACAAAAATAGGAATTGGTGATGGGATTAAAAAGGTTTTCACTAATTTTATTGTAAAAAATACTTTTCCAAAGCTCCTGTTGTTAATACTCTTATGCCAAAAAGAGACCTAGGAGAGTGTTTCTTAAATGAAACTTGGGATTGCAAGGTGAGACTTTCTCCAGTGATAGATGTATATGTTATTAATGGGGGAGATCATGAAGGGATGTCCTTTTTTCTATGGAAAATTCTCTAGTATTGGTAGGCCATGACGATTCCATGTAAACTAAGTATTCAAAACATTGATAAGGAAAATGTGTTGGAAAGTTCATTTAGATAGTTGGTTGTCATTAATTTCAACCCTTAAATATTGATGTCATCCCATGGATAGGTCCATAGATGTTGAATAGTTGTATGATATAGATTTATGGTGAGTTAGTTGGGTACATTTGATGTAGTATACATGTAGTGCTAGAGGTGTTGTTAAGGAACCCAAGTTGTATGAGAAATAAAGACATGAAGTTGGTGAATTTTTAGGTAATACTATCATAGATGGGTAGTACATGTTGTTCCATTTCTAGTGATATGTGGTACGTCATGCGGTTCCTCATGGTTAGTGAGATATTGCCTTGTGAAGTTGGAGGACCCTCAAGAATATTATAGAAGCCCCTAAAAGGTCAACAAGAAGTCAATTATTCTAGAATATCCTAGAAAGTCATCAAGAAGTTTTGTAGTCAAAGTGGTTGCGAAGAAATTAATTATTGGTAAACTAGTTGTAACCGTAAGGTTGAATAGTCAAAGTGGTTAAATAATAAATTAATTAATTATGGGTAAAGTGATTGTAAAACGAAGATAATTAGGGATAAAGAAGTAGCAAAAATGTATTTATGATTTGACTAATTAAGGAAAAGTTAGTTGCAACAAGAAAGTGGGTTATCCCTAGATTGCGGAGAAGTGGTAAAACAATTACAAGTTGTCCCTAAAGAAAGTTACTTTGGAAGTATAAATAAGGTATGAAGAGAATCCTATTAGAACCTAATGAGAATATTGAATATTTATAAGTGATTGAGTTAACCAAGGAGATATGAGGTGAATTTTAGAGGGAAGTTGAAGTAGAGAAGGCCGAAAATCCTAGGGAGGATGAAGCTTTTAATGATTTGTTCTAAGGTATGCTATTTACAGGCCATCTCACCATTTTAAAAATACATTTTTTTTATACAATGATTAAGATATATTAAATTAGAGGTTGTTGAGAAAACATAGAAAAGTACCCATGGTAGAAATTTCATCTTTCGGGTCGTTGTGTTTTGGGAGATACACTCTATGGAAGATAGGGATTTTGACTAGTCCTTAAACTAGTTTTAAACATGTGTTCTGGGTAAAATAACTATAACCTATTAATAGAATATCCAATTTCAATGAGACCAAATAAATTGGATAGTATAGGCCGTATTATGTTATGTGCATTTTTCATATCCATATATAAAATTTTCCATGGGTGGCATTCTCTAGACGATAGCTCGATAGAATAAGCCAAAATTCAGCAAGGTCTACCATTTTTTCTATAACTCCATTTATGGGATGTTCCAAGTAGTGAAAATTGGAGGCGTTTTAGAGAAGACATTGGATAATATTGTGTAAAAGTTTCAGATATTTATTCATTACAAGTATAGAGTTATGATTGTTGTAAGTTAGGGTTACTGACTAATGCAAAAACTAGTCTCGTGAGTATAAGATAAAGTTTGATGAAGATGTTATTCTCTTGTTCCTGAAGTGATTGGTACATATGGTCGTTGCATAATAGTGAGGGTTTGATTCTTGTTTGATGTGATGGTTCACTACACTTGGTTTATTATTACTTTTATATGTATGGAACATGATTAGAGAGACATAGTTGTACATGGTTTGAGCTATACACTTGTGATAGCTGGTATGAGATCTATGTGATCATGTCTGATTGGTTGATGAGATTAATATGATAGGTTGTTGTTACAAGTTGTGATAGGTTTTTGGTATAGGATGTGATAGGTTTTTTATGTACATGGTTTATGTGCATGATTATGGTACATGATTGATACTTTGTATGGTTGTTGCACTTATTATGGTACATGGTTGATGATACAGATTGAGGTATAGGTTGATGCATGGTACATGTTGGTACTTGGTTGAGACAAATATATTTTGATGGTATGTGGTGATATTGGTACATTCTTGGTAGAGGCATGTGTTGGTGTTGTTGAGAATATCGTTTGAGATATGGTCTTGGTGATATTGGCATGAGTTGCATGCATATGAGAGTTGATATGGTTTCATGGATGAGACAATGATTGGTTGGAAAGTTTGTTGTGATAGTGGTTGATGTGACAATGACAGTGATAGTGGAAGTGATCCTGGAAGTGATTGTGGTAGTGACATTTGGTCTACACTTATATTTCAGGGCGGTAACATGGGGCAAGGAAAGGGGGTTGTGGCCTCCTTCCAGTTGGAGTTGGATAATTAGGGAGTTGGATCTTCCTTCATGTTGGATCCTAAAAACTAGGTGGTCATAGCCACCTTCTAGTTGGAGATAGATCACCTAGGGGTTTGTATCCTCCTTCTAGTTGGAGACATATAATTTATGGAGTTGTATCTTCCTTCAGATTGGAGCCTAAGAATAGGGGGTTGGAGCCTCCTCCTAGTTGCAGTGGGAGAATTGGGAAGTTGGTTCTTCATATGAATGAATTTTTTATATATAAGAAAACATTCCATGGTTTTCTCCCATTTGGGTTTCCACATGAATATTGGTGTATTATGTTCTTTAGGTGATGCTAATGTGATGATTTTTATGATTACATGTTTATGATATATATGAATGAAATCATAGATGATACGTTGATGATAAAATATTGAACATTGTTGATAAAGTGAAATAATATATATTTGTGGTTAAAGGTGGTATAAATTTTTCATACTGATTCACCCCCTCCCCCCCCCTCTTAGTATTCCAACAATTAGTATCGGATCTGGTTCCTTCAGGAAATAGTTTAAACACTAGAAGGAAGATCATGGAGAACAATAATTTGTATAGAAATGGAATACCATAGTTCGGTGGTCAATATAGTCTACAGTATGAGATGTGGAGCATCGGAATGAAAACTGTTTTACAAGGAGAAGGTTATGATGTTTGGTATTCATTTGTTATAGGATACACTAGTTCAAAGAAGCCAAAGACTGCAATTAAGAAAGAATTGAAAAAGAACAACAAAATTGCAATGGATTTCATCATGGAAGGATTACCTAATTTAGTGAAAGTCAAAGTGGGACAATGTTCATTAACCAAAGAAGTTTGGGATAAGCTACATAATTTATAATCAAAAGAATCCCATTCTACCGCAAATACAAATAAAATTAAAGAAAGTTCAGGTATAGAATAAGAATAAATATGCTCGTCATATCAGACAAATTCAAAAGAAGAAGAGTGTGAAGTCAACAAAAGTGTGTATTTTTTATTTAATTGTGAAGAAGTAGGACATATTGAAATTAAATTCCCTTATTTGAATACTGAAAGTGATGAGACAAAAAGACTAATGAAATAGAAGACAATCCTGAGACTGAAAAAGGAAAAAAATCATGAAGCAAAAATCAGTCAACGAGAAAGATAACTTGAAGATGAAATAACTACATTGAAGATCCAACTTAGAGAAGTAAAGAGAACAGAAGAAGTCGTGAAGATTCAGATGATGAAGAAATAAGAAGAGGTAGAAAATATTGAATAAGAAGTTGTGACATTGAGAGTTAAAATCGTCAAGCTCAACAAGAATGTTGAAGAGACGAAAACACCCAGATAAACAATAGAGAATAAAGAGAAGTATTTCATATTTCCAAAAAGGAAGAATGAAGAAAAGAGAAAGAGTTATGCAGAAGTACTCAAAGGAAGGAATCATGGTCAACCATAGTCTAATAAAGATGATAAAGATACATCTTCAAGAAGACTCTTCACATTCAAGCCACAAATAAGCTTCAATAATGAACAACCAAGGAAAAATTTAAAAGGACTATGCCATTCACTCCCAGATATTTAAATTTATTTATGGTGATTTTTTTGTGTACTAATTTTGGACACAAAGTTGTAGATTGTAGGGATAATGAAAGAAATGATCTTGCCAAAAACATTTGTGTGGCCCGACATAATATTGAATGTTAAAAATGCCACAACTATGGTCATATAGCTAATGATTGTATAAGTATGATGGATACTTCCTTGAGAAAGAACATCAATATTAGATATAGGAAGGTTTGGAAAAGAAAACAAGAACATGTAAAAAAATATCGAATGAATGAAGGGCACCAAGAAGTCATACTCTCAAGATTGGAAATAATATGAGATGAAGACAAATATACAAAGAAAGAGGAAGATGTTAGATACATGAAGGGTTGAAGAATAAATGAAAAAAAACAAGAAAAAGTGAATAAATAGTAGGTCCCAAAGATCACAAGTTTTGCAGTAGCATGAGAAATACAATAAGAATGGATGAATAAATAACATGTCCCAGAGATCATAGGATTTTCTATAGCATTCGAAATAAAAGAAGAGTAGATGGATAAAGAACAGACCAAAGATATTGTGCTTTTAGGAATCATTGTGAAAAATCAATCCATAGGAAGAAAGAAAGAAGTCAAAGTTCATACAGATGATGAGTCTACAGATGAAGAGGAATATTACTCCGCATCAGAGTGAGTATTTTTCTGAACCACCCGGCTTGGACACTCCTAGATAATACGAATATTGAATATGGGGATTATATGCAACATCTATTACAATTCAAATATCTATCCTTCATACATCATGAAGTATTTCAAAGTGGTGTTACAAACATTTGATTCAAAATGTTTCAATGGTAGAATATTATGATTGGATTCAAACAGAGACATATTCAATATAGGTTATTCCATGCATCAGAGTTTCTTTTGTAGATAGAGAAGACCAATGGACACATTTGATTTGTGATGATCAGTTGCATCCGTGAAAACTTCACAATTGCATAGTGACAAATGAACATTGTGGACAATTGAGTAGCAGAGTTATAGGAAATGTGTGTCACATGAACATAGATGGATTAATGAGATGCTAATTAGAAGGTAAAGAAAGAATGATTTAGATAAGATGCATAATAGTATATTTACAATCAGAATCAGTTGAAACAGTGGGTCACAGAAAGGAAAGCAGTGGAAGGCACAAGTAAATAGGGAAAAAGATACCATCAACACAATATATATCATCAAAAGGCCATTATTGAACAAAATCGTAAAGTGAACATGACAAGTAGATGGAGAATCAAATTTAGAATGATTTTTATAGATGTCAGTGAAATTCAAGAGGAAGCATGTTAAGAACCAAACATCAATATAGCATAGAAAAACCTCAGGAAAAGTACTCAACGCCTTGAAAAAGAGATAATTTCAGATAATAGGCCTCTTTGAGGGGGCAACCTCCTTTTACCCCACTTAAATGTTCAAGTACAAGATG
>SNQJ01S0060872.1:27699-42071 GCA_010110895.2 Picea sitchensis
AAATTTGTTTTTTTACCTTTTTATTTTTATTTTTTTTATTTTCTCTTAGTTTATATATATATTAAATTTTTTGGTTTCTTTTCCTCTTCAGTTTTTTAAGTTTTTTTTTTATATATGTATTTGTTTTTGTTTTTTTTTAAATTCAATTCTTTTTGTTTTCTTAAATTTTTTAAGTTTTTAATTTATCAAACAAAAAATTATATTTGTTTCTAAACATTCAAAAATGTTATTTAACTACAATTATTTTCTATGTATTGAAGTAAAGGTAAACAATGCGTTAAAAATGATGTTTTCCACTATATTTTAAAAGTATAGAATCATAAATTAATTAAGGAAACACAATTATATGAAAAATCTTAATTTCAAAAAAGTAAATGCTAAAAAATATTTTTAAGATTGAAAGAAGTATGGGAAAATGACTAGAAACACCATTGAAAAAAAAATAGAAAAAATTAAAAATAGATGAAAAAATAATCATTTAAAAAAATAATGTGGAAACATTATGGATCAGAAAATTTAAAATATCCAAAACCACTTAAAAAGGGAGAGGGGGTGCTACCGGTAGCACCATTTTTAAAAACGGAGTAAACAATGTGACCCCCAAAAAAATGACAACTTTGTAGAGTTCTCATTAATTTGGTAACTATGTTTGTCTTGGTTGTTGGTCTATTGTCCAATCGATGAGCTTCTCGACTACTCGAATGACTAATGTAGATATGTGGTCAATTGCTTGACCAATTGTTTCCAGATGTAGGTCGACCACTCAACTGATTGATTCTAGAAAAAGTGCGATGAACCATCAGAACTTGATGTTCCAATATGATGAAAGTGTTACTCTAGAATCCAGTGGTTTAGAATTGAACATGAATAACATGGATATTGATGAAGTCAACAACATGCCCTCATGGGATGGAGTACAACTAGCAGAGAGAAAGTTGATAGTAGAGGAGTTGGACAGTGAGGGTCCAATTGTTTTTTAGGAAGAATCTATCACTCCTCGTCATGCCAAGTACGACAAACAGTCCAAGAAGCTCCATATCGAAAGATATAATACGAAGGATAAAAGTGTGACAGTAAAATGGAGCTTTGAAATTGAAGTTAAGAGTTTGAAACCTTCAAGGGTTCTCAAGTTCCATCAAGCTATTGGTGATTCTCTAGCTCACTCTATAACAGAGTAGGAGATAGAGAATGAGAGATTGAAAAAGAGGGTAAGGGAACTAGAAGTTTCCCTTAGCCCAAAGCCATTATTTGCATAACCATTAGCTATGATGGTTTCTGAGATGTAGCATTGCAAAAGTACTTCTGCATAGGACTAAGTATCTAGACGTGTGGAAGTTGTCTAAAGTATTCTACCTTAGTAATTTACTTTAATTAAAGGAATTATTAAATTAAAGTGTTTTTATTAATTAGTTGAGTTTAATTTAATGAAATGATAAAGTTATTAGCATTAGTGAATTAAATCTTAGTCATTGATCTCAAGTGAGGTGAGTTATAATCTCAATCATTAATCACTTTGGAGATTAGGGTTAGGTCATAACTCAATATTATAAAAGCAAGGCTAGTGTGATGGAGAAAGATACTTTTGAGAGAAAAGAAAGAGTTTTGCTCAATATTAAATCACGAAGGACTGTGATTCAAGGATATATTGGATAGGTGAAGGACTTTCTTCTAGAGATCAGTTCAGGTAAGAGGAGAAAAGAGAAAAAAAGTAGCCACAAGAATATTTGGTAGATCGGAGCCACAACAGCAAGAACAGAGTTGTATGCATTGTATAGGCCAGTCAAGGTGTGTATGTGTGTGGGCTACATTGAAGGAAAGCATGTACATACATGGGATACAATGCAAGAAGGTGTGTACAAGTCCGAGAAAGTGATTGTATGGGACCATACAACCAAGGAGGAGTTTCTAGGATTTGCAGTTGTTGCCTATAGTTTTTTGTATTTCTCTATGGGTCATTTTCCCGATAAGGGAGCCCTTGTAAGATTTGATATTATTCTAATGATGAGATTATTTGAAGGGCATAAATATTTGTGTATTGTGCATGAGATTTGGTTTCCAGTATTTCTTTCGTTGTTTATTTAAGTTGATTGTTTCAGTTAGTGTTTTTTTTTTGTGAGTTTCAAATCTAATTTACAACAAGGAAATCACTTGTAAACAATATATCTAAGTGTCGGGATTAGGGAAATTCAAAATATGTCCCTGAAGAAATGGTTGGATCAAGCTCCAAATTCAATAAATCCGCAAGATTTCTCATCGGTATCAGGAGATATGTAACTGAGAATGTTGATAAAATACTTTCCATATACAGGAAGCATGGGAAATCAATGTCAAAGTCGGTGTCATAGTTGGGAGCATTCATTCCCTTAGTTAATATCTACAAGATGATCTACAGAATGATGAGCATTTCTACAAGAATGCAATAAGTGCATTTATGGCTAAAATATCCAACATGGATGAATCTATAAGGTGGAAGCAGGACCTTCCTTCTAAGAGCAGGTTGAAGAAAATACAGATTGGATGGCTTGGGAGAATATACACTCTTCGGAAATTAAGTGACACCTATTATTCTTTAATGGAAAAGAAGAGTGTGTTGTTTTTAAAATATATTGATATTATAAAGGAACTAGAAAGTCCCCTTTTGATAAAGGACTCAATTTTGTTAAATAAGCATCAGGTGGAAAAGAATTGGGTGTAATGAGGGTTGCATGGGGAATGGAATTTGATGACCTCACAAACTTTTCAAAAGAAGAGCTCCAATGATGGATGCTCAGTTTGTGAATGAGAGTGAAGATAAATTATCCATAGTGCAACAATAGTGGGACACGTTGAAGAACATTGAGGACAAGTTGTTCAGAGTTAAGGTAAAACAAGACATAATCGTAGAAATGTTACGTGAATATATCCAAGAATGGATAAATGGTGTGTTAAAAGCAGTCGTAATCTTGAAGATCAAAGAAATAGTTATGGCAGTTCCACCCGAGATGCTCCCTCTTATTTAAAGAATGGCAAGGAAGTGAAAGGGACCATTCTCTACTTCCATTTTTGTGAGTGCAAGATTTGTCTGAAGTGTTACCCTTTCTTTTCTTCCTTCTCAGTTTGAAAATCATCATGTCTTGTCAATTGAGTATTGTTGTTTGCAATACCAATTTATGATTACCTCTTTTTTTGTCTTCTAGGTTGTCTATGCTTAATATATGGTCCAGGGAGCCCCATCCCATCCCACTAGGACGAGCACATTTTCTATTTCTCATTTAAACATCACGAATATTGTGTCATGTTGATTTGTTGCACACATTTTATTTTATATTGAACAATCAATTTTTACTTAATTGTTTTTTAAAGCCCAAAGAGAACTATCTTGGGTACTCATAAGTTTTGTGGTTTCAAACTTCTATTTAAGAATGAAATCTAGAGAATGAGTTTTCTTTACATCCCTATGATATGAATGTTTCCAAATCATTTAAAGATCTTTGAAAAAAAGACCATCTTTGATACTCTTTGTTGTGTTGTTTTGCTTCAGATATGTCATTGTATTTTTCTATGATATTGGGAGTGGTATAACAGTAGAAAAGGTTTTTCTTTCTTCATGATTTAAATTTCTATCTTTTGAATCTATTCGTTGCCCGATCCATTGTTAGGCTTTGAATATGTGAATGATGAAAACATCTATCTATGAGTGACATGATTATCATTTGACTAAGGAATAGAGGAGAACCACCTCTTTAAAAATGAAGAGGGTATCTTTAGATTTTCATTAGCATACCCTATTAGGAAAAGAAATCAACAAGAGATTGTAGGGTTGGAAGATTTGTCATGGATTAGAATTCAATATAGCAATCATGTTCAAAATTGGATAGAAAAATATTGTAGTAGCAGTGACATAGGTTATAGTATACAATTGTAACACCATGTCTTCCCCCGTGATTGTAATTATGCTAAAGGCTTCATATAATATGATTATGAAGCTTGTAAATATGTTGTAATTAATGAAAAACACTAGACAATTGACTAAGAGGGAAAAGCATTGAAAGCATTGGACATGATGTCACAAGTGAGAATTGATGAAGTGGGATGGATGAGGTGGAATGGATAAGATTCAATGAGTAAAACAATAATCTTGCTTAACACTTAGCATGCACCTGCAAATTGAATACACCACCTCTTCACATACTTGAACATGCAAGGAGCCACGTGAACTGTTAATGAGGGAACAAGATTGGTGGTTGAGGTAGTTAATAATATTGGCAGTCTTGATCTCTTGAGATGACAAGAGATGTCAACTGGATAACCTGACAAACATGACACCCATGGATCTTCCCCTTTAGGAATTCAGACCCTAGATAATAGGTTGTGTATGGAAGAAGCCACAAGAATTGTAATACCACCTAACCCCCTAAGTACCTTTTAAGGGAATGAAGTAATAAATTTCATTTTTCCTCAATCATCGCGAGACCTCTTCTTGAGGGAACCATCATCTTTTTCTCATCGAGATATTTCCAACGACTGTCGTCATGCTCAAAACCGAGCTCTGGATAAAAGGTTATGGCTTCATAAATTTTCTTAGACTTTCTTGATCAGACATCACCTTATTGCCATGTGGCTACTGCAACATGTGTCGTCTAACTGGTTACTATCGTGGCATCTGCAACCTAGCCCACCAAATCCTCGATCCCTCCTATCTTCCAAATCAACGGCTAGTATCCATTCATATTTCTCTAAATGTGTGACGGTTAACATCTGGAACGCTTATGTTTCTTCCCTGGATTCTTGTGGGACCCACCAAGATCGACAGTTGAGGTCGCTTCTAGCCATTACGCCGACTGACGACCCATATCATCTTTTGAATTCATGCTCTGATCTCTTTGGAGTTGTACTCCAAACTCCTTGGAGTCGTGCTCTGAACTCTTTAGATTCAACTCCTATGGATGGTCAGGATATTCCCGTACCCATTAAGGTCATGCCACATGTCTTGGGAGTTTAATACCAAGAGGGTCCATAGTTGTATTTTGTTAATCAATTGCATACAACTACGTGTACCTAACACCTAGGATTTTTGTTCCACTATTTACCTGCCACCTGGCATGACACATGGCACACATGTTCCCAAGGAACTCTACCTTGAAAGGGCCAAAACTTCATGACACATGGCACGGTCTTTACTTGAAATGTGAATCACCCGTGTGGTATGACATGGCATACACGTCATCATTGAGCACTTGGTTCATCCATGTAGGTGTTGACACATGTCCACTATATATTGGTTGGGTGGTCATTACTCACCACGAAAACCAGTAGGACCCATAATGAATTGACGGTTGAGACTTGATCTTTCCCATACACTGATCAATGGTCTGGATTATTTCTTCGAAGTCTTACTTTGAACTCTTTAGAGTTGTACTCTGAACCCTTTAGAGTTTTGTTCTGAACCCCTTAGAGTCAACTTTGAAAAGGTCAACTCCTAAAAGGTTCGTCATCTAACATGTGTCATTCGTCTTCCCATGGATTCTCGCCTGTAGGTGCCAAGTCATCATGACATGTGGCACAACCCTTTCTTAACATGTGACACCATCCATGTCACCTTCTTAATCCCTTTGGTAGGATATCAATGGTCTAGATCTTCTTTCGTAGTTCCTCGAACCATGAAATATCAATGGTCCAGATCTCCTTTCAGAGTTCCTCCATTCACGGTAGATCAACATTCCAAATATTCTTTCGAAGTTCCTCCATTCACGGTAGATCAATGGTCCAGATCTCCTTTCGTAGTTCCTCAATTCAGGACAGATCAACGGTTCATATCTCCTTTCAGAGTTCCTCCATTCACAGTAGATCAACGGTTTAGATCTCCTTTCAGAGTTCCTCTGTTCACATCAAATCAATGGCTCAGATCTCCTTTTGGATTTGTACTTTGAACTCTCCAGATTCAACTTCGAAATGGTCAACTCTCTTCAATGAATTTCTCCCTGATATAATGGCAGGTAGATCCAATGGTGGTAGATCCACTACCTCCATGTTCCGATGGATCGATGACTTTGGTCATTTTGCAGTCTCATCCCTACCCAACCATGTAATACTTAGGCTAACAGTGGAGATATATTATCTCATAATATCGACGACTGAGATTTAATCTTGCTCCTACATTGACCGAGGGTTCATATCTAGTTGTTGCGCCAATTCGAAAACCACGATCCTCCGAGGAAAAGTAAGAGTTTTCTCCAGATTAACAGTTCGGTTCGAAACTTAATCAATTTCACAAGGGTTTATCTGAGTCTTTTCCAAGGCTTGATGAGTTTTCAAGAGCTCTCACCTTGGCTCAATCACTCTATTGCCTATGTAGGATACCTCTATTACATCATATTTTGAAAGGTTCATTTGTTACAGGGATCCCAACGTTGTGTTACACATGTGCATACAATTGCATAAATATAAATGGTCACCATATCACATACAATAAGCAGAGATGTAGGTCCATCTCTCAACTTAAACATAATGGGGACTTGAGTTATTTTCATACTCAAACAACTATGTACCCTTCCAGATTTACACATTACACAAGGGAAAATATTTGCAGCTATTTTACTAAAGACAGAGACTGTCTAAAATCAAGAACACAAGACTTTCTATGCAGAGATATATTCCATATAAAAGCAAGGTAATCTCCAAGAATACACTGTAAACTCACAAGTCAGGTATTCATGTCCAAACTCACATACCAACATTCAGCTATATGTGTGTGTGTGTATCAATTCAATACATAGAGATAACTAAATTACTTATCTAAAATTTAGAAGATGTTTTATACACACACACACACACATATATATATACATATGAGTGTGTGTGTGTGTGTATCAATTCAATACACAGAGATAACTAAATTACTTATCTAAAATTAAATTTAGAAGATGTTGGCAACTACTGAAGGGTGTGTCGCTCTCCACCCAACCATAGTCAAAGCTGCACCAATCACTGCTACATCCAGCCACCCCCGAGATAGGGTATGATTCCATGAGAGGATATCTAGTTTTTTAGCAAGTTTCCAGGGAGAAAATACTCCTTCTACTCTTTTGTTTCTCTGCATTCGAACCAAGAATTTCTCCTTCCCCTCTCCAGTGCTAGGGATTTTCCCCAACCATGTGTCTCTCTCTATCTTTGCCCCCCCTATTTGTCCTTGGTCCCTTATTTTCGTGTATTCTTCCCGAAGATCTCATGGGTCATGTCAAAATATTCTTTATGGGTACTTCTTCCCATCCTTCATTGATTCTTGAAGGAGACTACCCAACTACTAGCTTGACTGGTAATCAAATTTCTAGACTGAGGATAGTTCAGGGTTTGCATTGTTTTAATTTGACAAGGTATTGTCTGGAAGGGTCATTTCAACTAGTAATGGCTCCCCTATTGCACCATTCCTCTCATGACATCGTAACCTGTGAGGGCCATCCCTTCAACAGTATTTCAAAATCTCCTTGTTGCATTAATAACGAAATATTTACATTACATAATTTATCAAAGGTCCATTGTCTTTCAATAATCACATAATAGGAATTTATATTGTTTTTGGTCATGATAATAATTATATTTACAGACTACGGGAAACAGGGGTCTTACAACCCCTCGATGTTCTATATGCCGCAAAAACTCTATATACAACAGTGAACAAAAAAGGGTATGTTTTTTTCATGGCATCATCTGGTTCCCATGTAGCTTCATCGGGACCAAAGTGTTTCCATTGCACCTTGACCTGTGCAATGGTTTTGTTACTGAGAGGGATCTCTTTACATTGTGGTTCTAGCAGGAATTCTCCCTCTAGCTCTACCTGGATCACAGACCAGTCAATTATGTGAGAAGAATCAAGTACATATTTATTTAATAATGAAACATGGAAAACATTATGTGCTTTTACTATGGGAGGTAAAGCTAATCTATAAGCTACAGGTCCCACTCTGTCTAGTATTTCAAAAGGTCCACAAAAATCGAGGTGCCAGCTTGGCACAAGTTCTCATTCTCAAGGAACTTCGTCTAGGTCTAATTCGAAGATACACATGATCCCCTACTTTGAACTCTTTGTGAGTCCTTTTGAAATATGTATAGCTCTTCTTCCTGTCCTGGGCCACTTTTAGATTTGTCTTTATTTGAGTTAATTTTTGCTCCAACTCCTTTAGCATGTCTATCCCAAGTGTAATTTTGTCCACTAGGTTGTCCCGGTTGATTGGAATATTGCATTGTCTACAATAGAGAGCCTCAAAAAGACTCATTTTAATGAATTTTGATAGCCATTGTTGTAAGCAAACTCTACCAAGGGTAGGTATTCTTCTCATTTCTCGGGTTGATGCATCACATGCATCCTTAACATTTCTTCCAATACTTGGTTTACCTTCTTTGTATGTCCCAATTACCTGGATTCATAACAGATTAAATGCCCTTCTTGCATGAGGACTCCTTCGAGTCCTTCTTTGCAGGCATCGGTGCACACAAGGAAATCCTTGTTTGGGTCTACAATCTTTAGCATAGGTGCATTGGTTAATAAATGTTTCAATTGTTGAAATATCTCTTCACACTCAGTTGTCCAAACAAATTTAGCTCATTTTTTCCGAAGGGAAGTGATTGGATAACCAATATTAGAAAACCCCTTTATGAACCTTCTATAGTACCCTGCTAAGCCCCTAAAGGATCTGATATATGTTACATATTTTTTTGTAGTCCAGTCCATAATGGCTTTGATCTTGTCAAGATCAACTGCCACCCCTTCCTCGGTGATGATATGGCCTAAGTAATGCACTTGTTTTTGGAAAAAAACACACTTACTAAAATTTGCATGGAGCTTGTTCTCTCTCAGCGCTTGAAGCACTAAATTGAGGCACTCTTCATGCTCTTCCCTACTCTTAGAATAGATTAGGATATCATCAATGAAAACTAACACAAATCTGTCCAAAAACTTGTTGAGCACACTGTTCATCTAGCACATGAAGGTGGTTGGTGCATTGGTAATCCCAAACGGCACCCCACAAATTCATAGGTCCCATACCTTGTCCTAAAGGTTTTTTTGTGGATGTCTTCATCCTTAATCTGGACCTAATGGTATCCAGACCTCAAGTCAATTTTGGAGAAAATTGTAGCACCCATTAACTGGTCAAATAAGTCATCAATTCTCGACAAGGGATACTTGTTCTTAATTGTCATTTTGTTAAGTTGTTTATATTCTATGCACACCTTGAGTGTGCCATTCTTCTTCTTCACAAACAATGTTGGTTCTCCCCGAGGAGACACACTAGGACGAATGTAACCCTTGTCCAACATCTCCTTCAGTTGTAATTTGAGCTCAACTAGCTCTGGGTACTCATCCTATAAGGTTCTCTAGACATTGGCACTACTCCAGGTACAATTTATATTGAGAAATCAATGTCTCTTCTTGGAGGTAGACCTGGTATCTCTTCAGGAAACACATCTCTATATTCTCCCAATATAGGATGGTCCTATAGGCTTGGTTTACTGTCTCAACAGAGTTCAGTACTTGTATTGCATACAAATGGCATCCTTTCTTGCAATACGTTTTCATTTGAAGGGATGATATTTGTCTCACTAAGACGGGATTTTGAATTCCTTATAGGGTCATTTTCTTCCCTTCCTCATCTTCACACTCTAATGTTTTATCATAACAATCCAACTTGGCTTCCATGCCAATCAGCATGTCATAAGATCCTAAGGGAAGTATGTTTAGGGTTGCTTGAGTAGACAACCCATTCATAATGAATTGACATGTTGGTATGACCTATGTTACCTTCCTCTTTGTTCCAGTGGCCAACTGTGTCAACCATGGTTTAACATGTTTTAATTGTTGTAATTTACATTTCTCAACCGTTTGAGGGGAGACATAACTGAAATTAGAACCAAGGTCAATCAGAATAGAAACAAGATGGTTGGTAATCATACCTTCCATTTCCACCAATGAAGCTTGGTGGTATGCTTGTCTATTATCCAAGGCTACATGAATTTGTGGTATACTCATGGCCACATCATCAATCGTGGTAGCCTCATGGATGTTGTAGACTCTCCTATTGTTCAGTTGTCTATGAGTGAAGTCCCTCAACAGATGTTCTTCTCCACATCCCCAACATTTCAATGGATCTCTCTATGTACTATCAGTCTTTCCCAAGGCTAACCCAAAGGTTTTATTTCCACAATGAGATGGAAAGTTCTATTGATTCACAATCTTAGTGGGAAAGATCATCTTAGAACTCTTCCCATAAGTCTTAAACTTTGAGGGTTTAACCCCATTCTTATTGAATTCTTGTTTACCTTTCTTCTTCCGGTCCTTGGAATAGTATGTCTTGTGGTTGAATTGTTCATAGTAGTACCTATCATTCTGAATGACATATTCCAAGGTTTTAGGTTCATGAAACTCAATTATGTTCCTTAAGGATGGAGGCAACCCACTAAGAAATCATTGCATCTTCTCTTTTTCTTCCTTTATATAGGGAACATAGCTTAGTAGCTCCAGAAAATTGTTGATATATTCATCTATGGTGAGTTGTCCTAGTCTGAGTTCATAGAACTCCTTAGTATTTTCATCATACTACCTTTTAGACTGGTACTTCTTCTTGAAGTGTTTCTCAAATTTTCCCCAAGACATCTCCTTCTCACAGATTCCCTTTACATTTCTAAGGTCCTACCACCAGATAGAGGCCTTTCCATTCAAGTTAAATATATCTATTTCAACCTTCAATTTTTTAGAGTAGTCATGAGCTCTTAAGTACTTCAAACCAAGTTGCTAGCAAGAAAAAATATCCTATGGCTACACCAGGGTTTACAATGTAGGCAAATCAATAACCATTTAAAAGTCTCCTACTTTTCTAACTACCCCAAACATACCCCAGACTTATGCAAGAAAAGTAAAATGAGATTGATCATGTAGTTGTACCTTTACTCCCCGTCTGGTGTAGATCCTCTGGCGCTTGATAGCTTCGTTGACTGCAAACCTTCTCCCAAGGCCGGCCTGCATTCAAAGACAGATAAACAGAGAACTAAGAGCATACATTTCATACATAAATAAGGGTTAGATGTTAGAATAAAAATGTAAAACAAATGCAAACATTTGACACATCGTGTTATTGGGAGAGGAAAAGTACTTATTTTGTTGATAATACAATGATTACTTACAACCAAAGTTGGCTACTGCTCCTTGAACCTGGTCAGAGATCTTCTTCACCAAGATCCAAGTGCACCTCCACATATCTTTCTCCTATCACACTTCTTCTTGGGAAATGGAACGGGTTCTTATGCAAGAAAAAGGGAAAAATGAGGAAAGTTGAGGCAATTCTCACAACAAGGTCGCAAATGCTTGGGGCAAAGAGGGGATGTGAAATGGGTAGAGTTTCATTGTTCTTATGCTTAGATCTGGAATGAGACCCCAACACCTCCTTTTATATGGGAAAAGGATGGTTATTCGATTGGGTGATGGGCTATAGGCGGTGAATTGGTTGGGAAACTACCCAATAGCCCGTAATCTCAATGAAATCCTTGCAACTTTTTAATTTTTGCAAATTTTGCAAGTATACGCGGGATGTAATGGTGCAGCTAGCATACGTACGCGGGTTGTAGTGGTGTAGAAAGTGTATGTACGCGGGAAGTAGTGGTGCAAGGCACATACATCTTCAAAAAATGAGTTTTTAAGAAGAGTTGCCCAGTGATGGCTTGGTAAAATTTGAATGTACGAAGGCCAAATGCCAGGTATGCATATGTGGAGAAAATTAGGGTTATAACAGATCCCCCCTAATGTGTGAGGTCAGAAGAGCATCTGATGGCCGAAATACATTAGAAAATATTCACCAATGTATGAACCGAGTACGAATTCACTACCCACGGGTATACCCATGCTCGGGATGAAATAAATCATGGCTTCAAATCAAATACATTGCAGATCCATGTCATATAACTATATAAAGTGTAGTCGCGAGCAATACACAACGGATCTACATCTCAAAATCAAAGATATACATGTATAGTATTCATCTTCAAGAAGTCAGTGACGCCTGATGGTTGGAGATGAGGACTTCAGAGCTCGAGAAACAACTTCAAGATCTTCAAAATCGGGTAGGAGTGTAATGTGAGTGTATGAATTCACTACCCACGGGTCTTCAACGGCTTGTCAGGAAAAGACAGGAGGATCTCGATGATCAGGCAGAGAACTTCATTGATTTCAAACAAGGACTTGATTGGACTTTGGGATGGTCGGGCATGAAGTCAAGAGATAAACTGCAGAAGGGTCGAATCAGGCTGGGTGAAACTTCCCTTGGAAAAGAGCATGAAATATGAACAGACTTGGACATCATGACATTGACATAAGTTCACGATGCAGGAGGCAATGCAAACTATCCATGTGTTTGGAAGAATAACCAAATAGAGGAGGACACAGCTCTATGTAGCGAGAACAGCTTCCTAAGGTCATATTAGATCCTGATGCTTGACGAAAAAATGGAAGGATGTGCTTTGTCCAAGGGCGACTCATTGTGCTGCCAAAAAAGAATATATATTTCCCCTCCTCTTTTTGGGGTATTTTTTATTTTTTTTTGTCTTTTTCAATATTTTTAAAGATCTTGAAAAGGAATAAAAGAATGCTACGTTACAAAGGAGGAACGAGTGTCGCAAGCATACTAGTTCCAAGCACAAGGAACACACTAATTCTCAAAGAAAGGAGACATGTGCAAGAAAAGGACACTCAGGGAAAATTACTCCATGGGTCAAGGTGTCAAGTCGCAGAGGAAAAGTGTTACAAGGCTTGTGTATAAGGCATGCTTCAAAGGTTCAGATGAGAGCAACATGGAGCCAGCATTAGGCCAAAGACGCAGAGATGAAAATTTGATTTAGCAAGACACAATGAAACCCCCTTCAATGTATTTTTCATGAGCCCGAAGAATGTAAGCTCGGTAGTTTTTTCACATTTAGAGAGTTTGAAAAAATGTAAAAGAAGACTCCACTGGGGTAGATTTTTCGGAAATAGTCTAGTCGGTTCGAAAAAGGGATAAACTAGCACCGAAAAGACGTCTATTCAAAACCATTTTAACGAGTATGAAATAGACAAGATCACTTGGAAATCTTTTCAATTTTAAGGAGTTTGAAAAGAGATTAACTATGGACTCATGACCTTTTTTTGGATTTAGTCTCCTTAGCTCGAAAAAGTATAAAATTTACTTAGGAGAAATCTCCCTATGAGATGAATCTCCCGAGGTGTACCTTTTTCCTCCGTAATCTATAGGCCAAAAAAAGGTGTAAAAACATGCCAGTAGATGTTTTTCTAGACCAATTTAACAAGTGTGAAAGAACAAGGTCACTCGACGATCTTTTCAATTTTAACGAGTCTGAAAAGAGCTTAACTATGGACTCTATAGGGGATGTTCTTCTAGAACAATTTAACGAGTGTGAAGGAACAAGGTCACTCGATGATCTTTTCAATTTTAGGGAGTCTGAAAAGAGCTTAACTATGGACTCCGTGGGGGTTCCTTTTTCGTAAATTTAGTACCTCAGGCCCGAAAAAAGGTTAAACTTATACCTGAGAATACTCTTCTAGCGAACCGAAGTTCCTAGAGTATACCTTTGTTCATACAAATGACCATCCAGACCGAAAAAGGGGTAAACTACCACCGGACAGACGTGCCTTCAAGTTTTAGTTTGACGAACATGAAGGACAACAAGATCGCTCGACAATATTTTCATGTTTAGAGAGTCTGAAAAAGGGCTTAAAGAAGACTCTAGGGGGCTACGACTCATGTATGAAACTGGTTCAGGTAGAGCCCAATTCTAGGCTCAAACCAAGAGTCTCTTCGATAGTCAACTTGGAAAGTCTCCCAAAAGGGAAGAAAACACAAACCACGGTGTAAGTCCTCCCATGGTATATAAACTGTAGTCATGGCTTCAAGCATAGCCCCATCTGAAGGAAATTCAAAATCCAAGAAATCATGCAAATGAGGGTGGACAGTCCCAAAGGGTGACGTAAACTGACCATATTCCATATGATGATGGAGGCTCTGGCCAGGAATGGAAGAGTCTATCAATGAATAATCACAAGCACGAGGTCTTGAGGATATACAAACAATGAGATCAAACTCAGAAGGATACCCAAGATCACTTGGCCCAATAGGGGGAAGTAAGGGCTCCCATGCCCCCATTGAATAAACCAATGGATCAATTGTTGAGACCAAGTCTCGAGAAGGAAAACACAATTGCACAGGTTCCTGCTCAGAAGCAATTGAACACCGAGGATAAGACACCACATAATTAACCCGTGGTGGGATACAGTCTACGCAAACACTAGGAACATATAAAGGGGCAGCCTGAACTAACGTTGAATTAGGATGGTGATTATTAGATGCCAGCTGGTC